>BQNB010138068.1:0-17759 GCA_026074375.1 Tanacetum coccineum | reverse complement strand
TTAGCTGGACATCAAAAAGGTAGAAAAGCGTTGCAATATCCAGTACGGAAGCTGATTATATAACCTTGTTCGGCTGTTGTGCTCAAGTCCTTTGGATGAGATCACAACTTACCGACTATGGCCTTGGATTCAATAAAATTCCTATGTACTGTGATAACAAAAGCGCTATTGCCTTATGCTGCAACAATGTTCAACATTCCAGATCAAAGCATATAGACATCCGGTTTCATTTCATCAAGGAACATGTTGAGAATGCGGTGATCGAACTTTACTTTATCAATACGAAAGCACTTGGACGAGAAAGAATTGAATTTCTTATCAACAAGCTGGGAATGCGGAGTTTTACGACGGATACTCTGAAACAATTGGCAGATGAAGTTGATGAATAGTGGTGGTACCTATTCAAAATATCCTGTATCATAAGTATATACATAAAATCAGAAAAACACAAAAAGATTTTATCTTTCATTTTTATAAATTCAGAAAAACAAAAAAAAAAAAAGATTTTCTTTTATATAAACCTTTCAAAAACAAAATACAAAATTAAAAAATGGGAAAAGTTCAAAAAGAAGTTTTACAATGGCATGTCTTTGCAATCGATAACATTTTCGGTCTTAGAAAGTCATATTTAACAATGAGACATGTCTGTAAATGAAGTTCGTGAGCAGAAGTTTCATATGTTTTTCCAAACATGCCAATGCAAAAGTTCAAATGTTTTTCAAAACATGCCACATGGCTTGCTTTTATTTCAGATAGCAACTCGGTCTTCATCTTAAAGGCAAGTATTTCTAAAAGAAAACTTGACCTCACAATGAGAATTTATTATTGGGCATGGTCTACTTTATGACCATGCAAAGGCTTGTGATTACTTTGCATCACAACTCGTGCTTCCTTGATTCCATAAGTGTACGTTTCAGTGCGCTTATGTGAAAATATAAGAGAAATCTTATTTGCATTGGTGTTTGTTTTTTAAAATAAAACATTGCTTCATCAAAAAATGCTTTTCAAAGACATTTGACAACTCAAACAAAGTCTACAGCTCTTTAAATAGAAAACGGGACATTGTTTGAGGGGGAGAAAATGTCAAATTTCTTTGTCATGATCAAATGAGCTGTTAAAAAAAGGGAAAAAGAATTTAAACGATTATTTGTGCCTTATGTGTTACTTGTTTATGCCTTTAGGGTGTAGTTTGCAAAAATTATGTCTATAGGTATGAGAGATAAAACATTTAGGACTATGTGTGCTAGTTGTTTAACTTGAATATACCTTATAAAACTTAATGTGCAAAGTTATAAGTTGTGTAAACATGGGGGGCCAAATATGTCTAAGATGAAATTCGTTTTTTAACACAATCAAATCTCACCCGTCTTCATCACTGTTCACTCACTCACTCACACACTCAAACACACACTTGAACCTTTTTTCGAATCACTTGCAACAAGTTTTTTTTAACTCCGATTCATCTCTAAGGTATATCTTCAATCGTGTTCATCATCACCTAATCAACTCGAAATCTCAAATGAATTATTAGTTTTTGCCGTTTTTTGATCAAAAAGTGCCCTAATTATGATATTAGGGTTCTTAAATCTAAAAGTGGTTAAATCTTAAAATTGATTGGGGGCTCTTGTAGTATTAGGTGTATTAAATGTATAGGTTATCTTAGCTTGTTCATTTGTTGCATTCTAAATGTGTTCTTGACAGATTTGTGTTCGAAAAATTAGTGTAACAATGTGAAATAAAGTAACAATATGATATGTTTGTGCTAATGTTAGACTAAGTGTTAAATGTGAAAATCGTTCTTGTACAAATCGAACAAATATAAACTGTATGAATCGAACAAAAATGAAAACAAGGATCGAACGAGTGATTTGCAGTAAGGATCGAACGAGTGTCAAAATGTGTGGATCGAACGAGTGGTTGAAAACAAGGATCGAACGAGTGTATATTTATATGTGTTGATCGAACGAGTGATTCTTAAAAGGGATCGAACGAGTGTTTATTAGAAAGGATCGAACGAGTAACTCTGAGCAAGGATCGAACGAGGGAATCATGTGAGGATCGAACGAGTGACGTACAGTGTTGATCGAACGAGTGCTAAGTAATGAGGACCGAACGAGCGATTGACATTATGGATCGAACTAGTGACGATTATTATGGATCGAACGAGTGGTTCTTATTGTGGATCGAACGAGTGACTATTAATAGGATCGAACAAGTGCCTATTCGCATGAATCGAACGAGCCTGTATGTGTCTGGATCGAACGAGTGTCTGTGGTTTTTTCCTTTTGAGGACCGAACGAGTAGAATTATCAACACTTGACCAATTTTTGACATAACACACTTAAGATCAAATTTTTTCTCTAACTAAGATTAAAATTCAACAAATCAACTTATGGTTTAAATAGACAGTAAAAGCTTTGATAAAACAAGGATTTAGCTATATTCGACTTACTTGTTGGATATGTGCCCTTGTCCTTAACACGCTATGTGTCTATCTAAGTAGATTGAATTTCAAAAGTGCTAAAAGTCATAAAGGTACCATGAATGAAGATAGTGTTTTCTTATAAACTGCACTCACCCTTTCTAAAACAACTCATGGCACTCTCAATACGATCAGATTGCTTTGGATAAGCATTGGTGGCTCCTGCTGACCGACTTAAGATTGGAAAGTGAATCTTCGCTTAAGTTCGTGATTTTACATCAAAGAAGCAACCCTTCAAGTATCTAAGCGATGTCTAAAGCTCACACGTTCTACAAGGCTTTTCAAAGTACTGCGATGCCCACAGATCTATATGCAGGAATCTGGGCTTCTGCTTATGTTCACAATCGATCTGGTCCGATTTACGATGAATAACAAGAACACATCATCGTCTTGAGCAAATCAGGTACATTCTTCAAAATTTGCCGCCAAAGTTGTAATATGAAGATTGTAGACCCACCTCTGGAGACTAGATTCCTCATTTTCTAGCTCTCTTGGACATTCTGGAGATATAATGAAGCTCACTTACGATAATGTCACCAAACTTCAGCAACCTTGAGATCATTTGCGCTGTAATCAACAAATGTCTTACGAACTCCATCATATTACATCTACGTCTCTCTCAACGCTCAGATCTTGTGGGTATGTACAGACAAGAAGAACAATGATTATGCATATCTTCTGTGGGAGTGACTTCATTTTCAGATTGAAACAAAAATGTACGAAGAAGGCATTTGTGGCCAATGTACTATCCTCGTTTCACCAAGTTAGTCGTCAACTATGTGAGGAAAAAGAATCCTTCAATTCCTAGAAGAAACAAGTCAATTGGCACTATGCCCCGATATGATCCAATGTTGTATCCTATAATCAATGTTATATCAAGAATGAAGCCACTATTTGTACCTGGGCTATCTTGCCAGTGGCATAACACAACGAGGACATCCGCAACTCAGAATCCTACCAAAAGTATTATGCTATGGCTTAGGAACAATTCCCTCCTAAGACAACAGGAAGCAAGAAGAAAGCTAATACTGATGCAATCCCCGAAACAATGAACCCCCCACTGCCCCCAAGCGAAAAGAGTCTTAAAATGAAAACAAAAGACTACAGAGCTGGAGAATATCTCTGAGGCAGATTTGACAGAGGCTGAGCAACTCAAAATAGTCACAAAAAGAAGCCGTCAAGAAACTCATAGCTCTCATGCTAGTGGTTCTGGAGCAGATGAAGGAACTGGTATTACACCAGGGGTTCCCGATGCTCCTGATTATGACTCAGAGGATGATATCTCTTGGAAATCAAGTGATGATGATCAAGAAGATGATGAGCAAGCTGAAGATGATGAAGATGATGAGCAAGCTGATGATGACGATGATGATGAACATGATGATAATAAGAAAGCTCAAGATGATGATGATGAAGAACAGACTGAATCAGATGATGATGGTGATGATTTTGTCCATCCAAAGCTCACAACTCATGATGATGAGATAATACATGAAGAGGATTCTGATGAAGATGATTCTAGTATTTCAACATCAAACGATGAAGATAGTGACAATGAAGATGAAGGAACGAATGTTGAAGGAGCAAAGTCGAATGAAGAGGCTACATATGAAGAAGATCAAGGAACTGAGGCAGTCAAAGATACCAATACCGATCTTGATGGAAGAGATAAAGTAATGACAGATGTTGAAGACACTCATGTGACCCTAACTCCGGTTAATCCTGATGGTCAACAACAGAGTTCGTCTGTATCATCTGGATTCGTCTCCAACATGCTGAATCCAAACCAAGATACTGGTGTTGATGATATTTTTGGACAACATACTGAAGCCACCTCTCTCATTGATACTCATGTAACAGCCATCATGGAGCCATCCTTCACTGCACAAATCAATCGCCCTCCAACACCGCATCCTATCGTCATTCAAACACAACAACCACCAATTTTGACACCGGCAACTACTACAAGCTCCTCGCTACAAAATCTTCCTAACTTTGCCTCGTTGTTTGGCTTTGATTACAGACTGAAAGCGTTAGAAGACAACTTCTCAGAACTCAGGCAAACAAATCAATATGCTGAAGCGCTCTCCTCTATTCCTAGCACCGTTGATCAATATCTAGCGAATAAAATGCAGGAAGCAGTGGACGTTGCAGTCCAATTGAAGTATGACAGAATTCGAGAAGAGTCTACTACTGCAAATCAACAATTCCTTGATTCAATTGATGACGGAATGAAGAAAATCATCAAGGAACAAGTCAAAAAGGAAGTCTCCAAAATTATTCCAAAAATCGAGAAGTTAGTAACCGATCAACTCGAGTCTGAGGTTCTGGTGCGATCATCAAAGGAAGCCAACACATCTCATGCTGTAGCTGCTAATCTCTCAGAACTAGAGCTCAAAAAGATCTTAATTGACAAGATGGAGGCTAACAATTCTATCAACAGGTCAGACATTCAGAGACAGCTCTACAAAGCATTAGTTGAGGCGTATGAAGCCGACAAAATCTTGTTAGATACATATGGCGATACAGTCACAATTAAAAGACCTAGAGATGGTGCAGATGATGATCAAGAACCCTCCGCTGGAACAGACCGGGGGTCCAAAAGAAGAAGGTCAGGAAAAGAGCCAACTTCTACCAGTGCTCCAAGTGAAACGACAACCACGACAGCAGGAAAGACTACCAGTACAGGATCTAAGACTCACACGAAATCTGCTAGCCAATCTGCTCCAGTAGGGGAAGCTATGCACTCTACAGATGTCTTTAAAGGACCTGCAGACCAGGAGTTCGAAACAGGTGTCCAAGATGAACAAGCCGAAGAAGAGGTTCAACATCTTCCTGACTGGTTTCAAAAACCTACGAGACTACCTTCTCCTGATCATGCATGGAATAAGTCTGTTCCTGCCGTTCATGAATCTGTCCAACCTTGGCTTAGCAATCTGGCACAACAGGACCCTCGAGAGTCGTTCGATGAACTAACCGACTCTACATTTGACTTCTCCGCTTTTGTGCTGAACCGGCTAAATGTTCAAACTCTAACACCTGAATTGCTAGCAGGTCCAACATTTGAGCTGATGAAAGGCACTTGCAAGAGTTCTGATGAACTGGTATTTTTGTGTGGAGGTTTACAAAGCCCACACCGAAAAATTAGACTGATTACCCTGAAGGTCGCCAATATCCTCATGATCTGCGACAGCCACTACCGTTAGTTCCAAATTCTCAAGGTCGGTCGTGTTTTATAACAATTTTCATCACTTCCATCATTATGACCTGGTAATACCTACGTGGTGGTGTGTCAAAGCCGAAAGTACTACTACTTTGTAACGAAAGTCTACGGCCTGCAGATTACGGCATATCAATGATAATGAATTAGTGCCTAATCAATGTGAGTCAAAACGATCGTCAAATTCGTCAAATTCGCCCTTTTAGGGAATCTCGCTTTGGGCGCAAAAGCGAGACAGTTCTATGCATTTGCAACCTCCAGGGAATCAGCTCGTGACGTCTATTCAAAAAGACGGATCATTGCTGTCACTAAGGTTGAAATAGTCGAATGGCATGATTATAAGCATCTTGACTGGTATTAATGTACTGAGGGAGGTGATGTTCTCTACAAGTTAAAAGAAGGCGACTTCCACAGACTAGGTCCAAGACATTGAAGATATGCCGCTTCTTATCGTGCAAGGAAAAGTGGACAAATCTAGCTTTGAAGAACGTATTGCTTTTAATGTCTCCTTACGAATGTTTTCACGAAGGAGTTGTATCCCAGCGGCGTGTGGAAGATCTTCAACTGGGTGTTGAGAGTTATCAGAAAACTCAACCTCACAAAGCCTGACACGTACAGATCCAATCTGAGAAGGACAAGACGCTTATACTCCATACTCCGATCCAAGAGGATTCATCTACGAGAATAAAGACAAGAATATACCGATTGATGCGCATTGCGAAACTACACAAGTCAGCGATTGGTACTCTAGATGACGTTCGGACTGCCTCTAAATGATCGCCTAAGGGAAATAAGAATGGAGTACTTGCCAAGGACTTTTTAGAGCCAAAGCGACCAAAGCAAACGCGTGGCTTTGATCCAGGCGATTGGACAAGAGGCTAAGACAAGGAGGCTAATGAAGGAGTTTGGAGAGTTTTGTCGGTGGACCAACCCATCGGGGGTGACCTTACGGCTTCTACAAAGGACATATGATTTTATCATTATGTTGTTCTCTCCTAAAAAGGTCTATCCTCGTATACTACATTTGATTGTGAATATGTGCATTATTATGTACAGGACTTATTGGTGAATTATAAGATGTGCTCGATGTACAAAATTTTTCAAGAATTTCTAGTAAATTCAAAATTTTAAAAAATAATTGTTCGGGCATCATCTTATAAACCCTCAAAGGTTGAGGGGGAGCAATACATGTTCCTATCTGTATCATATATCATATTTGTCCCGATATGTTAATCAATTGATATCCAAAAATATCAAGGGGATTAACATTTTGGAGAAGGGGAGAAAATGTTGATTAACCTGGACTTAACCAAAAATATGACAAAAGTGATCAAATCAAATGGAACTCAAAGCACTCATACCTGCATGTACTACGATAAAAGATGCACATGTTTGGGGGAATTTGAGTGATGATGAAAAACTCTCAAAGTGTAAATATTTTGATATTTATATCAAAACACTTTGATTGGAAATTTTCCAATCGGTTTTTGGAGGATTGTGATGAAATACCCAAAAAGACTGACCATGTTATTATAATTTATGAGTTATAGGCGGTTAGGCTTCGGTTTCTCAGTTCCTATGATCCAGCCAGAACGGAGGGGATCTACCTAGGGATATCTACTAGTTAGTGTAGAAGTCCCATAGTATGGATTAAAAAGGAGAAAAAGTGAGAATAGGGAATAATGCCGACTGAGATGGAGCTAACACTGGAACAAACCCAACAAGGTGTTAGTTATGAAGTCTCGGTATGCATTGAAGGGGTTGAAGAATGAAAAAGAAATGTAAGGATAAAGGGTGAAAATAAAGAAGCCCTCCATACACTTAGGCAGAAACCGGGTCAATACATATGCTGTCACGAAACAAACAGGTGTCTGTCTGACATTGAAGACAGTCATGGACCCAGTGACGCTATGCACAAACCCCTCCCAGCCACTCAAAGTCAGAAATACTTTGTTTCAAAACTCACGGAGATACACTCATTTCTATTGACTTTCTCACTCCGAGTTAGTTGATATTGAAAAGGTGGCACTCAGCTCCAGCCTCCGATCACTAAAATCAAAGTGCACTATTGAGTCTAGAGCCAAAAGAGATCATCCATAAATCTCATTAGGACACTTGTCAATTATATCTTGCTAAGTCACACAAGTGAAATTACAAGATACTCTTATAGATGTCTTCGCATTATCCTTGTGATTTTGCCAGAACATCAGAGTGAATTCATTCACAATGAAGATGGAAATCCTGCTTGAGTCAACATCAAACAAGCTCATGGTAGGTAACTTGTGCGATTCTTTATGAATCAAACTTGTGACAACTGGAAAGAAACAATGGTGCGATTCTATAAGAATCAAACTTGTTCCAGGAAATGGATCAACGGTTGTTAATGAATTTTTGAAATGATAAACACTCTCGGTGTGTCACAAAAACAATTTTGTAAGTGATACACCGATTGATTTTCAAATCAATTTTCTATATCAATCGGTGAGATAGTAACTCACTGGTTTACTCTTATCGTGCTGTCTGCTTTGAGACGTTCCGATAATGAGAACATGCTGAGTACGATGAATCTAATACTTATGTGTTAGAAAGATTCAATACTTCAGCTGGAAATCCTGTCAAGAAGATTCTTCTTAAATTGAATCTATCTGATCACAGGGGCTCAGATACTCACGGCTTTCGAAGTTTCTCCAACCAATCCTGGGGCTTATGGACTAAGCAATATTCGTCCCCTGCTTTATTGCTAACTGTTTTTGACCAGGATTTTTTAAAGATGGTGGTGGAGGTTCCTGATTCCAGCTGGCTCGTAAGTATCCATCAACTTCATGCTCATACCAGACCGACAACTTAAAGTCATCATGAAACGCCTCAAGGTACATGTTTCAGGACTTCCGCTACTCTGGATACCACACATCTTTCTAAAAGTGTCAAAGTGTTAAAGTTAAAGAAATTTCAAGAAAGATGCACATTAATGCTTTTCAAGAATGGTATGAGTTGTCGGCCCCCCCCCGTCCAGAAGTCGCAAGTCCTCAGATGGCAAATTTACAAGTTGGCGTAGGATTGTGCTTGGGTGATTGATCTTCAAGTTGCTCAAGATCACTATGTCCAAATACAAGTTCAAGGGAACAAGCACAATCCAAGTAGTCAATGACACTATAAACATATTCACAAGAGGACAAGTCATGAGTTCGTGCTAAAGAATAAGGATAAATCATTAGTATGCTAGGTTTAAAGTTTGTAAATTGAAGTGACCTCCCTTAGGGGGAGATTGTTGGAAACACTAAAAGTGTCGGTCACTTCCAAAGTTGTAACAAGTCTTAGCTCGTAGTTAGTATAAGGATTAGATTAGTAATCTAGTCCGGCCCAAGGCCCATGGGTGGCCCAACTCCAGCCCATGGCCGGCTCCTATGTAGTATTTATACCCCTCTCCTAGTCTTGGAGAGGGTTGGTTGTTCCATTGTTAGTTGTTCCATTATTCACACATTTTCATTAATACATACATCCATTTCCATCCAATTTCTCTCTAACATCCCAACCCACATCTCACTATTGTTCTTGGTTGATCTTAAGATTACTAGTATTCTTCAAACTTTGATGTCAACATTTAGGCATACAACTTTGAGAACTATTAAAAGGGTTGAAATGGTCATACAATCATTTTATGATACTGTAGGGAGACAGTAGTCATTAAACGTTTTACATGGTACTGTGATGATACGGTGGGCAAATATATTTATTGGAACTTACGTTCATACATAAACTAACCTATGAACTCACCAACTTTAATGTTGACACTTTTAAGCATGTTTTTCTCAGGTGAATAGATGCTTGGATTATTTGATGTGCATTGGAGTCTTTACATTCAAGTTTTTCATGGTGATGCAATTATGGGACAACTATTATTTTGGATTTCAGAAAATCAACGAGATTGTTTTACAAACGACACATTTAGAGGTCGTTCTCTTGTATCTAGCGTTGTGTATTATGATGTAGCACCCCAAGTGGTATTCCACTGCGTTGTTGTATTTTTGGGGGTGTTACATGGTATACATATTTGTTTGAACATCTCAAACAAAGATTTTTGTCAAGGAAGTCATTCGATACTCTTGCTGATCATCTCCAAGAAGTAATGGTCGAATATTTACCTATTATGGTAGATACGCATATTAAGGAGCAGGTCAAAAAGCAAGTTCCTGAGCATGTTAGAGATCAAGTTCCGGTGTATGCTGTGGAAGGGCTGATTCTGGAGAGGTAAAAGACTAAAGAAGAGATGGAACGGATGATTGCTAAAGCTATTTTACAAGAGCGCGGGAATATACAAGCTAAAATTTCCTCACAAATTCAGAAAGCTATTGATAATCAGATACCTTCTCAAGTTCATGCGTCAGTACGAAGTTATATGTATGGTCACATACTTCATGTTCATCCAACTCAAACACAAACACTCTCTATTCAAGAACAAAATATCAACTATATCTCTCTATGAAAGAGAAACCTCAATTGCAACAACAAGACATAGCAATATGGCCTGCACTTTAGATGAAGTTTGAGAATCTTTAAGTACCATAAACCACATGTAGACCTTCTGCCGTTCGTTCAAGAGATCAGGACGATCCTCATGATGATGCTCATCTTGAGGGGGAGAATAGTGCAAAGTAGCAGAAGACATCAGAGTACGAAGCTTATGTGTCTGGAGAGTTATCGTCTGGACAAGTCAATGAAGAGGAAAGAGTCCATTAACTTTAGGTAATCAAGAGCAAGAAGATGATTATGATTTTTGGACTGATTCTTATGCTTCAGATGATGATGAAATACCGTCAAAGCAAGTGTCACAAGATATTATGGAAGAAGTATCACTGACTATTCATGGAGCAAAGTTAAAGAAAATGGCTGATGAGATGTTGAGACAAAGATGTACTTTAGGAGATGAGCATCAATATCATATTGATCAGATAAAGAATTTACCTTTTCCCCCCCCTCCCCTCCAACCCCCCCTTCCCCCTCCCCCCCATAAAAAGTGACATTGTTTGGGAAATTAGAAAGGAAATTCTTATCTCTCCACATCCATGAAAGACCACACCCCTCGTTCAAAGCTGTCAAATAGATCCTGAAGCTCCAGCACTATCTCTTATAAATCAAGACCTTTTGTATCTGAAGAAAGGAAGTTCGGGGCCTGAGAAGATTGTATTGTCACTTCACAAGTTTCCTACAATCATCTTTAATGATGATGATATCGAAGAACGAACTTCCAGATGGGTGAATAAGTGTGTTAAGAAATTCAATCCTTATGCTCGATATGGGTTGACATTGGAAGAATCCTCATAGCCAAAGATCTTCTACATAAGGAAACAAAAAGAGCCTAGAAAACCAAAGGAAGAGGTTTATTCGAACTCAAAGATCATTCAAGTTATCAAGACATACTAGGAATTGGGTCATGAACACAAGTTTATCACATAGATAGTTGCAAGAAGATCTAATGAGTGCATTGTGTCGATTACCAAGCCTGATTACAAGAATCTCAATAAGAATGATATTGAGGATTGTATTTGCTAATTATGATGGAAAGTTCCAGGACTATGCAGAAAACAGGGTTGCTATGGTCTTTTCGTATCATCAGAAGTTTCAGTGATATGGGAAAGAGTGCATGATTTCCAGCTTGGAATTGAAAGTTATCAACAGAAAGTTAATCTCACTACACCAATAATATCTTTTCCAAGAGTTGAAAAGCACAGAATATTCTCCATCATTTATGAGCCCGTGCATGGAATAATATACAAGGAATGGAAAGAAGAGGAAAAGGGTGATGAGACATTCAGAGATTCATAAGTTTTGTGATGCAATGCTGAACAGAGTATTAGAAGGATTAAAGAGTTACAATAATGATGTGAAGTATGGCTATGTACAAAGAGAACTCACCAATGATGAAGTTGAGTATCTGAAATTGTTTGAAGAAGAGATTGAAGTAAGATTGAAGTATCATAATCAAATGAGAAGATGGGAGATGTATGTGAATGGAAGACCACTTGGACCTAGAAGAGAACGCCCAGAATAATCGACCCTTAGGGGGAGATTGTTAGGTTCATAAAAAGTGTCGATTATGTGGTTTAGTTATATTTAGTTAATAGTCTTTATTTTGTTTAGAATAAAGTAGCTTGTAATAAGGTATATTATGCTAAAAGAAAGAAATAGCATAATTACCAAAGATTAGGGACTAAAAGTGAAAAATAAAGGAAGGGAAGGCTCCTTCCTTCTCCTATAAATACCCCTCTAATCATCATTAGAGGGTGATGCCTTGTAATAAACATTTCTCATTTTTCCCTCTATTTATAACATTTGAAATTTGAATACTTTCCCTCCTCTACTATTCTCTCTAAGCTTCCATGATTGATAATGTATGATTCAAGATAAATAAGACCTAACACTAACAATCTCCCTCCAAGATGGCGTCACACGTGAATTGGTTACAATGTTCCCTACAAGCAAAATAAAGAAAAATGATAAGAATAAAGTCCAGTATTCCTTGAGAAAACAACTAAGTCCCAAGTGAAAGCAATTTATCCCGTTGCGTAGTTGAAATTGTAACATCAAAACGGTAACATAAATTTCTAACTAAGTACCAACCCCCCCCTAGACTGTTACCATTTTGGAGGGAGATTGTTAGCCTCACTTTTTAGTGAAGCTGGCGTCTTACACGTGAATTGGACTAGTCTTGGACATTGTGTGTCACGCAGGGGTCATTTATGTAAACTAGGAATATTTTGATTTTTCTTTTAGTATAAATACCCCTCATGGCTCTCCATGAGGGGTGGTGGATGTTCATTTTTCTCATTTTTCTTTTAATCTAATATTTCTCCTTTTTGTGTTTATCTCACCCTCTCTCTACTTTCTCTCACTAAACATAACAATGATCTATCTTGGGTTCTTTGATCAAACCAAGACCCCCCGAATAAGGTGTTTTCGATCCTTGTCAATTGGTATCAAGAGCCAACCGAGAGTGTTTTGTATTTGTGTTTGTTGCCATGTTTTATCAGCTTAATTAAGCTTATTTCTCAGCTTATTTTGTGTTTTTTTTATAAAAGACACAGCTGATAATCTTTTTGGTGTATGCTTGTTGTTTCGTGGGCTGCGTGCTCATTATGTTTAAAATCTGCTTATTTTTTCAGGCTTATTCTGGTACAAACAACCACAAGTCTCAATCTTTTTAGTGTGTTAACCTTTTTTATGAATATCAAAAGAAAGTTGAGCTTATTGCTTGTTTCTGTTGTACTTTTGAGCATATTCATAAAGCTTTTTGTGTTATTTTTATGGCTTATTCACGTGGCTTAACAGCTTTTCTCAAGCTTGTTTTGAGAGCTTATTCAGTTGTTTTGTTTATACACGGTTTGATAAGCAAGACAAGATTGTACATTTTTAGTTTTTTTCCTGGTTTCTATAGCAAACAAAAGAAAGGACTACAAGGACGATTGTACATTTACAAGGACACCGGATTCACAATATCAAGCTTCACGGAATCGAGTAGTCTGTTCAAACGGAACTGCAATTCTTTTGGCAACCAAACTCGCAGCTTCTTCATTAATTGAACTCGCAGCTTCTTTATTAACTGAACTCACAGCTTCTTCATTAACCGAACTCGCAGTTTCTTACCTGTGACCGGATACGCAGTTTCTTTTGGTGACCGGATTAGCATCTCTGTATCATGAACCGAATTAACAACATTTGCAAACATCAACGATAGCCTTAATACTAATCCCATTACTAGTCCTATATATCTCATCGACACAAATCAACAACCAACATAACCCATCGTCACAATATTCATCAATCAAATACAACAAATCCAAATCCACAAATCTAAACATACTCTCTTAATCCCATCGTCAATACAACATCTCCATCTCCTCCAATCATAAACTAGACTCGAACTTAATTGATAAACCTAAATGATCTCAGTTTTTTTCTTTTCGTGTGTTTCAAGATCATCAAAAGATCATAGCACAAAAATTAAACCATCATTGATCTATCAAGCCAAAGCTTTTCTTTAATTTTCGACAATAAAGAGTGAGCAATAACAAATTTGTTACTCTCAATCTTTGTTTCGATGTAAGAACAAAACTAGTACAATCGTCGACCCTACTTAAGACCCTCCAAAGGATCTTGAAATCAAACACTTTGTGATTCTTGACTCCGTTTGTGGTTTGAACTGATCTATGTAGAAAGAATGGGTATTCGTGGTCTAAGCTTGATGGTAGCAAAAAGATGATTGAGATTACTAAAATTGATAAATGATTGGTATGGTTACTGCGTTTCGTTCATATAGGAAGAATGGATTTAGTATTTTTGTATTTGTAGAGGAAGTAATATGATAGATTTGTTTCTATTGGATCTGTGTTTTACTTCTTTTGGAGAGATAAGGAGCGGCGATGAGTTTGTGATTAGAATTAGGGTTAAGATATGAGAAGTATTAGGGATTTAGATGGTGTTATATACCCTAAGAATTAGGGTGAGAATGGTGGATTGGGTTAATATGAAATGGACCAGTTATGGTTGTTTTAAAACTGGGTTGGTAATGATGTATAAACCTCATGGGTCAAAAGGTTTGAAATAGAGTTGGGCTAGAGGTCTTAACAAACAACATGGGCTGAAATCGTATATATGATTTGGCCAGGAAATAACATAGGGATCATGGGATGGATTTTTTTTGAATGATTTTAGGATGAGTTGTGATTAATGTTGGGCCCGAAAATAATCATAGTTTAACTATTTTGGGCTCGTGTTATCGGATTAGGCCGAAGTTTTAAAACAATATTATGTCGGGTAATGTCTAAGTGACCGGGTTTTATTACTTAGACGGACCATTCGTATGGTATATTTTTTTGAGCCGATCTCTGTTAATGTTCATAACAACAATAAAAATCACGAACAACAACACAATAAACATAATACATTACACTAAAAATGATCCTTATCAAAATTCACCTTCATTCATAATGACTATTATTGAATTTTAATGACTACGAGGTTTCTTTGTACGATGTTGCATATTTGGGATTGAAGTAGGCTTTCACGAGGAGTGTAATTATTTCTTCTTCGGTTCTTTCTTTCTTCACAACGAAGATGACTTGGGTTAGTGACGAAGACTTGAATATCCAGTTGCTTTTGTGATTCTTTCTACCTATACCCACAAAGTAGCTATCACTTTAAGGAGTTATATTGTAGTACTCAGTGTCTCACGTCGTTGAGGAGATTTCAAGTGGTGATGTATTTTTTTCTACTTTGGGTGCGGATATGGTACTTAGAGATTTGCCTCTGCACGTCTTCACCACACGAATAGTAACATGTTAAGTCTCAAGTGGGGATTTTTCTTCATTCTCGAGTTCGTTTATGGGTGTCTCAATCTGTGGTCTCTGTATTAGCCTACAGAATTGATAAGGGGATTTAGATCGGGTTGATCAAGAGAGATTTGTAAAGAGAGTACCGACATCTTATCACAGACTATTGCTTATGCAATTACGGGTTATGAAGCTAAGTAAGCAGTTCCAGTTGGCATATGATGTACACATGTGTAGGATGATTCCTCAGTTAGTCATCATCCTGGAGGGAGAAATGTGTACATCCGGTATTTAGTTGATTTTTTATGATTACAGTTTTGATGTTACCGTTTTGACTACATAGAGGGATAAATTGCGCACACTTGGGACTTAATTGACTTTGGTGTTGCAATTTATATATGCACGTTCCTGGAGGGAGAAAAGTGCATTTCCGGGTCTTAATTGATTTTGGTGCTACCGTTTTGACTTTGGTAAAGGGATAAAGTGTGTACTTCGAGACTGGAATGCTTCCTAAGTGAGTCGATGTTGATAATATCATCCCTTCCCTATAAATTTTCCATCATGAGAAAGGTCTTTGAGCCGAGCTAGAAGAGGTTGTATGACTCAAGACGAGTGCATTAATTCTTATCAGTCTCAGGGATGATGAAGAAAAAAGAGCCTACTAGTTGAGAGGGAGTAAAAACTCAACTAGATACTGCACAAGAAGTTCAGAGCATAATTCATATCAATGCCAAAGTATTCGGATAAGGGAACTTCAAGGATGACAAATGAATTGCGAAATGACCAGAAGTACAAGAAAATAAAGTTTTTCAAGACATGCAGCTAATTCAGAAACTTCGAATTGACCAGAAGTGTATGAAGAAAGTTGTTGAAGACATGTCAAGAAGTTATGAGCAGAAATCCAATCAAAACTGAGATCATCGGTAGAGAAAACTTCTAAGTCATCCTTAGCAGTATACTATAGTGTGTTCGTCTATAAGCCTATGTAAACCTGTGATCCAACTCTAATTATTTTATATAAACCTATGAACTCATCAACTTTATGTTGACATTTGTAAGCATGTATTTCTCATGTAAAACTCGTATGAACATATAAGAAGTGCATTGGAGTCTGCATTCATCAAGACTATTTTCATGGATTTTCTTTTTGAAATAAATCGTCCTCGTTGTATTAAAAATTATGATTTTTTCTCGTGATGCAAACTCATGGGACCACTTGTTAAAAATGTATTTACACTAGTACAAATCTTGGATTTCGTCACACATGCTCTTTTTTGAACGGCCACACAGTCAGATATTTATGTGACTAAATGTACCAGGATAAAATAAACAGCCACACTTGAACTCATTTTGTGTGACCATTTCGGAATTTCATTGTCACACATTTGAATATTTATATGACTAGAGGTAACTGGTAATTTTTTGTTGATTATTTAGTCACTTATAATTTGGGACGTGTGACAGATACAAATAAGTTTGAAACATTAGTCACACTATATATATACATATGTGACAAATATATGTCACACAATTGAATAGTGTGACCAAAATCCATATATGGTCACATGAAGTAATTGTGTATGTGGCTAAATCATATAGTCAAGTTTGTCACACATTATTTAAAAGTGACTGCTATTTTTTACTGAATATTTAGCCACATATAAATTTGAAATATGTGACAACTGAAAGGTAAGTTTGAAGCATTAGTCACGATATACATTTAAAAGTGACAAATATATGTCACACAGTTGAACAGTGTGACCAAATGTCATATATGGTCACACTAAACCATAGACATACATGATTAAGTTTAACCAAAATTCAAGATGTTATATATGGTCACATTGAGTGTTTGTGTGACTAAATTCAAGATGTTATATATGGTCACATGAAATAATTGTTTATGTGGCTAAATCATAGAGTCAAGTTTTATCACACATTTAACCTTTTTTATACAAAACCTATTTTTCACTATTTTTAACTAAAACATTTCTAACACCCCAAAATATTTTGATTCCCCGCTTTATCTTTTTAGTATCCCGCCTACACTTTTTTTACTCAAAATCAAATCCTCCCTCCACTCTTTCACTACCTTTCTAATCTCGATCCACCACAAATTCGCTACCTATAACCATCGGAATCCTCTGTTGCTCTCCCACGATATCCACATGTTACCCGTTATTACTCATATTAATTACCGGAAACGAAACCACCCATCCATCTTGTGTAATTTTTAATTAGTTGAAGTATTAATAACTTGTATATATTAATCTAAATGTATGTTGTGGCGCAAGAACTATCTTTTGGATTCGAGGTATATTGACTCAGTTTTTATATATTTGACTTTTGGTGTCTGATTTTGACTTTAGGGACTGATTTTGACTTCATGGTTCAACTGACCAACATTGTAAGTTTGTTCTTTCTCTTTATATGTTAATCTCCTTGAGTAATGTTTGGCTAGTATTAAAGGTGAAAGAATGGTATGCTTTTATTATGTTCTGGTAGTTGGAGTGTGTTTGGTGCGGAGCATTTAGGAGCGGTGAGCATTTTGTTTGTTAATGCTCGTTTAAGCAGCAAGTAGCTTTATTTATTTTTTTGGAGCATTTAGGAGCATTGAGCATTTATGAGTACATCTACGTTACGTGACGTTTTTTGTAACACCCCCATTTTTACAGATAGCAGCGGAAGCTAATCTGGGGTATTACTTCAAAGGTACAACAGTCATAATCAT
>BQNB010138067.1:0-17760 GCA_026074375.1 Tanacetum coccineum | reverse complement strand
TCGTTTTTCGAGAAAATGCGACGCGATTTTTAAAAAAAAAATTAGCCGTTGGGTAAAGGATTTTTTTTAAAACTAGCCGTTTCTTTTAGGGTTTTGGTCTATTTTTACCCACTTTAACTCTTAAAAACCCCATAAAACTCTATAATTTTTCACACGCTACTTTCTTAAAACAATATGAATTCCAACAATGAAATGTCCAATTTTTACGATTACTACTCTCAACTTGATATGGATCGATATATACAATATTGCGACTATTTTGAGCAACATGAAGCTTTGGAGGAAAATGAAGGCGAAAGTTCGGAAAAACGTACAAGGCGATATATTGGACGCGACCGAGAAACGGCGGATGAAAACACGCCGCCCATGTATCCGGAAGAATACTTTCGCCGAAGGTATCGTATGAGTTCTACACTTTTAAAAAAAACCGTACATGATATTTGCAATTATAATGTCGACCCTATTCCCGATTACTTCCTATTTTTTAAACAACGCTCCGCTTGTACCGGTCGTTTAGGTTTTAGTACCTTTTTGAAATGCACATCCGCCATACGCCAATTGACATATTGTACATCACCCGATGCATTTGATGAATATTTGCAATGTGCCGAACGAAGTTCACGTGAATGTTTATGGAACTTTACTAAATGCATATATATATTGTATGTTGAAAAATATTTGAGGAAACCTACTTTAGAAGACGTGCAACATATATATTACTTGCATGCAAGGAAATACAGGTTCTCGAGAATGCCCGGGAGCATTGATTGTATGCATTTGGGAATGGGTAAAGTGTCCTAAGTCCTTACATGGTCAATTCAAAAGAAAAGATAAAAGATACCCCACTATAATGCTTGAGGCCGTTGCGGATCAACAATTATGGTTTTGGCATGCATATTTTTGGGTACCGGGGGCAAATAACGACCTTAATATCTTATATGGTTCACCGTTATTTGATGACCTTCTAGCGGATAAAGCTTCATAAGCTCCGTTTCAAGTAAACGGAAAAACATATGAAAAAGGTTATTATTTAGCGGATGAAATTTATCCTCAATGGGCTACGTTTGTCAAAGCGTTTAGTGTCGCAAGGGATCAAAAAACAATGAAGTTAATAGAGTTCAAGCAAGTGCAAGAAAGGATATTGAAAGAGCTTTTTGAGTCTTACAAGGTCGGTGGGGAATTATACAACAACCCGCACGATCATATCACATGAACACGATTAAAAGAATCATGTATTGTTGAATGATATTACATAACATGATATTGGAAGATCAAAAATTCGATATTAGTGAATATTGGCATATGTACGCTTCTCCAGAGAGCAATATTCAACGTACTTAGGTCAAACGATTCGAAAGACAACGAATGAAAAACAAAGAACTTCGAGATAGGAGAGTTCACGAGGACCTTTGACACGATATTGTGGAACATTTGTGGAAACTTAATAATGAAATTTAAATTTATGTGTTTTTTTTAAGTTTATGTAATGTGCTTTTTTTAATTATTAATGAAATTTAAATTTTATGTTTATATGTTTTTTATATAAAGAAAAAAATTGGGAAAGTCCCCATAACACCAAAAATTCTCGTGTTAACCATGGAGGGTGTTTTTGGTGTTATGAGGTGTTTTGGTGTTATGGGAAAAAACATCACTTTTTGTCACAGCTTGAGCCATGGCTCAGCACTTTGTGCTCATAATAGTATTGTTTTTGTTACTATTGTTACCTCATTTATATAAACGAGAAAAGAATAGTGTTTTCGTATCAACTAAAACCAACTTCAACTGTTTCGACCCATGACAATACTAACATCACTTTTTGCCACGGCTTGAGCCATGGCTCAGCACTTTGTGCTCATAATAGTATTGTTTTTGTTACTATAGTTACCTCATTTGTTGTTTATATAAATGAGAAAAGAATAGTGTTTGCGTATCAACTAAAACCAACTTCAACTGTTTCGACCCACCACAATACTGTGTTTTAACCCAAACACATTTTGACCCGTTGCTCTTTATGTGCTTTATAATGTTTTATTCTCTTCATACGCTCCTTATTGAGTATAAGGCTATAAATAATGTGAATCGTAATGTTAATATGGGTTTATATATTAGTAATATTTGATGTTGAAATGATATTCCAAGCAAAGAGTTGATCCTCTTTTATACCGTTCACTTTGCAAATTTTGAGTGGTCATAAAGAAAATGATGAATTTGCTCTTGACATGTGCCGAAGCGAACCCCTTGTACTTTCCGAAGGTAATATATTAGATCAACATTTTTTTGACCTACTTGGTAAAGTGTTGATTATTTAAGTGTTGGTAAAATGATGTTTACTGCAAGCTTTAGATAACAAACTTATGTTATCTCTAACGGATATATATACAAAGAGTTGTAATTACGTGTGAGCTTCACACGAATGGATCTTAATAAAAGTGTTGTATGTCGTGTTTGCTGGGAAGGACAAGACAGTTGTTTTGTGGAGTATCCATGATCATATATCTACTTTGGCAACGCAACCGGGAATAACAAAGAGTGTCGGGTCTGATGATAAGCCAGCTGAGAGCCCTGTTATTCAAACAAGAGGTGTATTTCATAGGCATGAGGATACTGTTGAGGACGTGCAGTTTTGTCCCTCTAGGTATTTGACGCCATCTTCATGTTTTGCAGCATAATTTTATTTCTCAAATAGCTACTTATAGAGGTGGACAAAACAATGCATTGTCGTGGCTGTTTGGTAACACGTCATAATAGGTTAAGGTTGAGACAGAGATACTTTTTGGTAGCCAGGTTCAGGCTAGCTTGGGGTCAACGTCAAAACTTTTTACATTTGTCATAGCCGTTTAGAGTCATCGTACTCTTCCTGTTTATGCATGCTCGTCACTGAAAGAAGGCATTTGTGCCCAATATATGTCATTTTGAAGCGCTGTAATTTTAACTGTTTTTTGTACCATTTGGTAAAGTTAATACACAAATATACTATTAGCAAGCATTTGACACAGGTTGTACCCATGTCTTTTTATAGCTAAAATTTTAAAAATAATATATGGTACGAAAAACTTGAAACCGCACACCTTCTAGTAGTCAAATTATATATTTTTTAATTAAGCTAAACAAGAAGCTTACAATAATTGCCTGTGTCATCATCATGTTAAGCTGTACAAGAGTACTGCAGTGTTGGTGAGACGGTTTCTTGTCTTATCCAATGTGATGCAAGATACAGGTTCTTCTCCGGTGTGTTAAGGTGAACATTCCGCTACGACTCGTTTATCATTCGGTTATTAACAAATAGCATATAGTCTATTTGCTGTTCTATAGATAAGATACATTAATTTGTGCGTTATTCTCTATGGTTTAATACAGGTTGCGAGAAAACACATGAGTTTCCTGATCTTCACAGTGTTTGACATTGGAACGATTGCTGAAATCTATAATATACTCACGGTGGTGAACTAGTAACTATAATAAGAGCATATGTATAAATATATTATGTCTAATTGCACCCGTTATATTGAGTTGGAGTCGAAGAATTGATATCTCATTATGAAGCACTGTACTGATCTCCACCGAAAATCCTTTTGAGTTTTTAGTTCAGCAGATAACACTATTCGCTTGTTCGCATCATCGAATATCTCACAACTAACTGGGACTTGGATCAACCCGTCCATAAATTTGAGAAACACACTGCTGCTGTTTCTTTTGTGTGCAGTGTATTAACTCACTAGTGTATTTTTGCATCTTCGATGATTTTTTAAATAATATTGGATTGTTGACACAATTTTATTCATAATGTATGGTTCTCCCGGAACAAAAAGCGTCTGTCTTGCGAAGGTTCACAGAGGATGGAAACTAGAACGTCAGAGGTATCCATAACAAGGCTTACATTGGCATATTTATAATTTAACGAACCTCCTTATGGATTAGGTACTTAAAGGTGGCCATTGTCTTATTTGGGGAAATTAGAAATGTTAGCTTAACGGATTGAAAGTCGCCTAAAGTCTTTGAGTCACATGCATAAGTCAGAAGTTAACGTCGTTTTATACTAAAATTTAGAGTATGGGTGTAGCAGTATTGTTTTCGTGACCTATAAATTTTTTTGACGACCTATAAATTTTTTTGCACGTTTTAACTTTAACCTATATCTGCCCTGTTACCAACCCATCCATGATCCATCCCCACATCTTGTCACCTTTAATGTTACCTTATTTTCTATTTTGCTCGTTTTTTAAACATGGATGTTTTCGAGCAGATTGGTAAGTCTTCTGGTCCAGCCTCAAAAACTACGAAAGGCTTATTGTTCCGCCATTCTGGGCACAGGTACAAAGCTCATCATTTTATTATCCGATGTCATGTTTATGGGTTTTGGCGCATCTCATACAATCTTATTTCATTGTTGAGGGGCACTTTGGATTACATACCAATTGTAAGAATAACCTATTATGTGTATGATTGTAGGGACAAGGTGGTTGATTTTCATTGGAATGCGCATGATCCATGGACAATTGTTAGCGTTTCTAATGATGATGAAAGTACCGGTGGTGGTGGAACCTTGCAGGTGACACGACTTGTATACTTTATTTTTGCTTTTTTGGACCCATTGCACGACACACGTTCATTTCTCCACTCCTAATCTCCTATTGATTAACTTTATTGTTATGACAATGAGACAATCTATCTGCTGTTTGTATTCTTGAAACTAAATACGATCCTAACGTGTGCAGATATGGCGGATGATTGATCTAATTTATCGTCCAGAGCAGGAGGTTCTTACGGAGCTGGATAAATTCAGATCTCACATTCTCACTTGCCCACCCGAATCAAACCTGGATGTCATGCATCGTAACAACTAAAGTATGTTGTAGAATTTTGCATCACATGACGTTATCTCTTTGTAATTATACGGTTTTCTAGACCTTGTACCCTTTAAATATTAAATAGCGGCATCTACCGACTTTTGTGTTTGTCTTAGGAAGTAATTGATAACTTTTGAATTAAATTTTTGGGTTTTAGATCACCGATGCTAGAGCTCCACATTTTCTGTTTTAAGACTTATTTCTAGCCTGTCCTGCCACTTTTAAAAAATGGAGGTCATGAACGAAAAAACAAAACACACTTGAAACCGTCATTTATGTTTTCCAGATGGCTTTTGTTCACGATTTATTTGTTCTGGAAAAAAAAACAACTGTGTTATGTGATCATCATTTTTATAAGGCTCTTAAAAAAAAGAGCTGCATTTCCGTCTTAAGCACACAAATGTATATAGAACCTGCAGTGTCATTTCTCACAACTAGACATTGTCTTACTTGATTTGGCATCACTCACAGAATAAGAGACTCATGTCCCTATAATCTGAAATCAAGTTACCTATCATCTAACTCCATCATATCCTCGCTCGTAAGTAACCAAGTTTAAGCAAAAACAAGGCATCATCATAAGCTGGCATCTCACCATAAAGTCATAAACCTTCCAATGACCATACTCATGGCTAGGACCAATTAGTCCCATCTTTCACGACTCACTATTCCTAGCCACACTGACAGTTCGATGTCCTTATCTACAACATAATTGAAACAGTACCACAGTGGACTAACTACGACGAAACCACAGTATTAGTATATCCCATTTACATAAGCACGAAACTACTTTTTGAAGATTTCAGACACAAAGCCGGTAAGCAACCTCCAAGTATGATGCAGCTACACCCTGACAACAGTACATTGAAAGGACTCGTCATTAGCTAAGGCATTCATCTCGTCATTCTAGTTACTACTCATACAAGCTAATCTGCTCATTTGCTTTACCTTTTCCCGCACCTTTGTAGAGTACTTGCAATTGAAAAATAAGTGATCATGGCTAGCATTGACTTCACAACATAAAGCACGACTCATACTCTTATCTTTGGATAAATACCATTTTAAGATCTGTCCTTTTGTTAGGTAATCTTTCTGAATCCGCATGCCTTAAAATGAAAGTTCCCCCCAAAGCAGGGCCTGTGTGATCCACGGAATTTGCGTACCAACACAACACTTACTCCCTGAAACTTTATAAATTGAAGACGAGGCTCTGAAAGATGCAGGCCTTGTTAACATTGGTTTTGAAAATCCAATATCCCACCATTGTTGCATTGGTAGAATGAATTTCTCTTTGGCAGTTTGTAAATCCTTACAATCTTTGAGCGTATTTTTAATATTCTCTAGCTCGAAATCTCTTTAAAGAAAAAAGACATTAATATTGTTTAGACTATTCCGGAATTTCAACGGTGAGTAGGCAATTCAAGTAATGTGTATTAAAGAACTAAAGATACTTGTTGAAAGCTCGGAATCTTCCATAACACACCTCAAGTGCAAGTCCTTGTTGTCTTGAGTCATTTAAAGTTAACATGGTTGTACAAATATCACATTTTCTTTTCTTTTTAGTAGTCCTTGGACCATCGCTTTTCAGTAACATTTCTTGGAGATTTTCTATTCACCTCACTTTGTTCATTATTCTTAATTTGATTTACCGAGTCCCGTCACACTGCCTGCTGTTCTTTGTGTGCAGGTTTAACTAACTAGTGTTTTTTGCGTCATCTGAGTGTTTATTTTTTAAATAATATTTGTACGTTGAAACGAGAATTTTATTCATATTGTATGTTCTCCCTCACGACATATCTCTGTCTATGTAAGTTCTGCAGTATATGGAATCTTGAATCGTCCTGGGATCATAAACAAGTACATTGTTTAATTTTATTGATAGCCATCCTTATGGTTAGTACTTAAAGGTGGCCATTGTCTTATTCGGAGCAAATTATAAATGTTAGCTTAACGGATTGAAAGTCGTCTAAAGTCTTTGAGTCTCATAAGTCAGAAGTTGATGTCTTTTTATACCAAGATTTAGAGTATGGCTGTAGCAATATTGTTTTTGTGATCATTGTAATACATTAATTATTATTACCTATAATGAAAGATAAAAAAGATAACAAAAAACTGCTTGCCGCTTAACACAACTTCACATGGCTCGTTTTGACCATACAAAAATTTGCATGTTTCAACTTTAACCTATATTTGACCCGTTACCAACACATCCATGATCCATCCCCACATCTTGGAGAATCGATCAAGGACCCACCTCAAAAGCTCCACAAGGCTATTGTTCTCGCCTATATCTGGGCACAGGTACAAAGATCATCATTTCGTTATAGAACCGTCGTTTATTTGTGCCATGTAGCACATATTTGAAAATAAATCGCAATGCATGTTGTCTAAGTTACTGGTATGTTGGTGCATCTCATACAAAATTATTATTCATCGATGAGGGGGACTTTCGGGTAACAACCAATTGTTAAGAAAAACATATCACTAGTATAAGATTGTATGGAAACCAGGTGGTTAGAGTATTACATTGGAATTGCGCAATGATCCATTGACAAATGTATAGCGTATTTCAAATGAAGATAAAAAGTACGCGTAGCGGTGTAACCTTGCAGGTGAGCTTTTTCCCCTTCTTTACACATTGCATCGTTCTTGAAAGTTAACGATTAATAGAGGCTACAATTTATAAGCTTCATTTATACTATTAGTTATGCTTTTTTACAAAATGGATATAGAAGGGTGTAGGTCAACCAACACGAAATCTTGACTCGAGTTGTATACTTTATTTATACTTTCTTGGACCCAATGCACGACACACGTCCATTTCTCCTCTCCTATTCATTAACTTTATTATTATGACAATGATAACAAGTCTAGTATCGCTGTTTTGTAATCTTGAAACTAATACGATCCTATTTTTTGCAGTATGGCGGTTCGATTGATCTAAATTTATTAGTCCAGGATGGTTCATAGACGGACTGGATAAAATTCAGAACTCACATTTCTCACTGCCCCACGGCCATATAGAACCTTAGACGTGCTTAACTATCGTTAATCACTAAAGTATGTTGTAGGAATTTGCGGAATAGTAATCTGCACGGTGACGTTAACACGAGAAAAATTGACCGCTTGCCAAACACACGAGCATTTCTTTCTTTCCATATGTAGTACCTGGATGTCCAAATGACCGCTTGCCAAACACGAGAAAAATTGCTAGGAACGTTAACATTTCCACAGGATGAAAAAAAATGGCCAAATGTGATCACATCTGATGTACCACGCAACAATTAGTATGGGTAAAGAGTACCAGCAACATTACTCCATGAAACTTTATGTTATGAAAGTGAAGATGAGGCTCTGAAAGATGCAGGCCTTGTTAAATTTGGTTTCGAAAATGAATTTCTCTTTGGCAGTTTGTAAATCCTTACAATCTTTGAGCGTATTTTTTAATATTCTCTAGCTCGAGATCTCTTCTTTTCGATGATCCAATTATGGGGATAGAAAAAAGACTTAGTTAGACCTATCGGCCGAGAGTTTAACGGTATGTGGCTATGCAATGCATGTAATGTGTATCATGACCAAACGCACTCTGTGTGAAAGCCTCGGAATCTTCCATACTTTACGAAACTCATGTGCAAGTTCTTTGTTGCGCTTGAGTCACTGTAAAGTTAACATGGCTGTACAAGATAATCACATTTTCTTTCTTTTAAGTAGCACGTCCTTGGACCATCCGCTCATTCATAACATTTGTTCTGAGATTTATTTTTTCGCTTCTTTGGGAACTCCTACACACCCATGACCCCTCAAAGCCCTGTCGACAAACCTGTCAAACCCTGTTTGAACCCGGCCAGACCTGACAACCCCGGTTCAGACTACCCGGTAAAAACCCCGGTCACAAAGCAAGCCGAAAAAACACCCGTTCAAACCCGGTCAGGTAAACCGGCCAGCAGCGGTCAAAAACCTCCGAAACCCCGGTCAAACCAGGACAACTCCCCGCCGATCAGACTCATCGGCAAAACTCAGCCGAACGTACCCGGTCAAAACCACACCGTCGGAACCCGGCAATACCCGGGTCAAAACCCGCTCGGAGACCCGTAAAACCCGGTCAGACCTGGTCAAAACCCAGTCAGACCCGGTCAGAAGCCGACAAGCCCGTCGATGTGCCCTGCTCAAAATTAAAGTAAGTTGTAGACGTATGTACTAAAGTTTTGTATTAGTGCTAGAAATGATAGGAAAGTGTGATCGAATAAAAGTGAATTGGCAAAATTAGCTATAGTTAGATACTCCCTAATCCGTCGACCAAAATTATGTCTCTCGACAAAAACATACACAGTTTATATAAAATGCATTTTATTACTGCTTTCTCTCTCATAACTTTTTGACAGAATGACAGTTTTAACCTTGGCTAATTAATTAAAGTGTTTTTTAAAATTTATAATAATAATTCAAACAAGGGTAATATATTAAACTTGATCAAACTTTCATATCTATTTTTAGTAGTGGACAATTAAATTGAGAACGTACCCAAAAGAAAACGTGACAAATAAAAATTGGGAACGGCAGGTAGTAACGTAAAAATGATGGAAATGTGAGTCGAATAAAGGAGTTTTAGAATAGAGTAGCGATAGTTGAGCCCTTTTGGGGCCATTGCAATGGGCGATTGATTGTTAAAATTTTCTGTAATTCATATTTAATTAAAAAGATGACTTACATTGCAGCGGACATCCTCATTTTATTCTTAATAAGTTTTAGTCATTTATCTCTATTAATAAAAAACAAACAGTTATTATATGACGTTAATAAATTCATTTTTTTTCACATATAAAACTCAACTAAGTCGTTTTTCACAAACATCACCTAATCGATTAGTATTTGACAAAAAGTAGTGTGAAGTTGTTTGTTTTTCTATTGCGATTCAAAAGTTAGAGGTGGTGATCATGTCTTAATGCCTCTTATCCCTACAAAAACCTTGCCTTCAACCCATATGAACCCTCAAAACCCTTAACACTCCATTGTTTATGAGTGTTTCCAGGCGACATATTTTTCCGGTGATTATACTCAGTCAGAAAAAAAGAGGAAGAAGAAGCACTTGTGGGAAGGGGAAAAGGAGAGGTTGGGAAATGAAACTTTGACTTTGAGATTAAGTGTGTGGTGGTCGGCACTTAAAAAGCATATTATATAATACTACATAAATATGCATTCAAAATATTTATAATACTAGATAATATTACACACCCAAAATAAAATTCATAACTTTTTGTGTCTTTAACTTTATAAAATGAGTGTCAATTGTAAGCAGGTACATCAGTTTTTTCTCATTAAATAAACACGACCCGATAATTTATCTAATGGTTTATAATGTTTTAAAATTATGATAAAATAGTTACGTTCAATGTTTTACGTAAGTAATATATTCATTGCACGTGATGGAATTAAAATTATACTTAAAAACTGATAATTAAAGACCATACGAACAATTATAAAAAACAAACAACATATTTCATTCAAGTCCAGAACTTATAACCACCTCTTACTAGTAAGATGCGGTAGTCAGATTCAGACCAAAACATCTTAATGAAACAAACAACACCTTAATGATTGTAACTTTTAGTTAGGGAGTGTTTGACGCACAAGTTTATAGAAGCTTATGGGAGCTTAACCTTATATATCTAGAAAAATAAGCTATCGTTAAAATAAGCTTTATCTGAACCTTGTCAAAGCTTAAAAATAACTAACCCTTACATTGGTTATTGTTATGTAAATTTGACATCTTAACATATGGGGCTCACAGTTAGAGCAGGCTACTTACAAGAATCGCCAACGATTAATGTTCATAACAAACAACGGCTTAGCCGAAAATAACAATAAAGAAAATGAAATATGATCCAATTTATGAATGTTATTTTTAATTTTTCTTCAGCAGAGACAGATGGTAGCGTCCCAAACACACTTGTGATAGCAAATTATGAGATTGTTAAACCTAGGGTAGCCGCTGCAGAACACATTTCACAGGTGAGTCCAAAGATTCTTGAAATTTTAGGTTCTGGTTCATTGTTTCGTATCTGGTTTATTGAATAACAATTGTTTATTTTGTAGTTCAGTGAAGAAGCACGCTCACCTTATGTAAAGAAGTTTAAAACCATCATACATCCTGAGGGTACTTTTAGCTGACAATTCATAATAGCCTTTGAGTTTTTTCTCTAAAATGTATTCACGCTTGCTCGAAAATGTTTTAAACAAGTTTACTCTTGTTTATTGCTTAATGTGTGCATTAATCGCTAAGGGAGCTTCTCAGAACAAGCATATTGTAACGGACCCTGGAAATCGCTTGTGGGGGGCAATTTTGTTATTTTTTGGGCAATGGTCAAACAAAATTGTGGAAGAAAAAACTAAGATCCAAATGATAAATCAAGTATTTTTAGTTAGAGATAAGGATTTATAAGATTTTAAAGTGTTGAATTTGGGTTTTAATACGTGAGTGGGGGGCACTTTCGAAAAAAGGTCAAAATTACACTAAATTTTCGACTTTTTCGACGAGCCATGGGGGGCACTTGCCCCCCATATTTAACAAATAGATCCGTCCCTGCACACACGGACAACCCTCATGTACGTATTTAAACCAAATATTTAAACACTCACATATTTGGCTTGTATCGTTCGATCAGCCATTTTAATATTATCCAGTTTTCATTCTTCTTAATTTCCGTTTCCGTTTCAGCCATTTAAACCAAACTGTCAACCTGTTTTCGATGTTTCGACCCCCGGCCAATACTATTGTTTTACCCAAACCCATTCGACACCTGTTGCTCCTTTAAAGTACTTAATCATAAAGATTCATTCTCTTAGAGGTGACAAAATAGGCAGGTTGGGCTGTTTGGGTAACACGTCAAAATAGGTTTAGGTTGAGACAGTAAAATTTTTGGTACACGTCAGGCTAGCTGGTGTCACACCCAACGTTTTCATTTGCCTCGTTTTAGTCATTGTACTTCTTTTTTTATGCATGCGAGTCGCTGAAAGATGGTTTTGTGCCCGGTTTTAGTCATTTTGAGCGCCGCAATTTTAAGGGTTTTTGTGTACATTTGAAAGTTTATACACAAGTATACCATGAGCAACGTTAAATTCAGTTGACCCATTCTTTTTTATAGATAAAGTTTTTATTAATAAATTGGTCTAAAAACTCGAAACCGCCACTTCTAGTAGCTTATGATATATTTATTTAGCTAACTTGAAGCTTTCTTGATTGCTGTCATCTTATGAAGTGGACAAGAGTTCTGCAGTGTTGGCGACGATTCTTGTCTTATTCTATGGGATGCAAGAACAGGTTCATCTCTGGTTGTTAAGGTAACTTCCCCGTCTTCTTTATTATTCGGGTTTTAACAAATAACATTACTCTTTTGCGGTTCTATAGTTGAGATATATTAATGCGTTTTCTCTATGCTTTTTTTATAGGTTGAGAAAGCACACGATGCTGATCTTCACTGTGTTGATTGGAATCCAATTGATGAAGATCTTATACTGACGGGGTAATAGTAACTAATAAGCAAATATATGAATGTATGATGTCTAATTGACACATAATTAAGTGGGTCGAAATTAATATCTCTAAATGAAGCGCTTTTGCTGAACTCCACGGAATCATTTTCTTTTCAGGTCTGCTGATAACACTATTCGCTTGTTTGATCGTCGGAATCTCACTACTAATGGGATTGGAGCACCTGTCCATATATTTGAGAATCACACTGCTGCTGTTCTTTGTGTGCAGGTTAAACTCAGGTTAGCATAGACAACATCCGAATTTGCGCATCTCATTAGTCATTCCCAGCACATACAACAAGGTTCTTATGCTAACCTGAAAGTAAACTTAACATACTGAAGTTGAAATAAAATCTCAATTTCCACAAATGATTCATTCTTCTGCTCTATAATGGCCGAAACTCGACGCCACATATAATTAGGCCTGACATAGTTCCTCCAAGACATACCAGTTTCAATTCCATGGGAATGTAATTGTCTTTGATCTCGTTATTGTAGAAAAATTCCCAGACTATAACCTCCATCCAGCCATCTTCTCTGTTTTCTGGAACTCTCTTATCTCTATATAAATCAACCGGGCGTGGGGCTTTAAGATATATAATTGTGCTTTCTTTGTTATTCTTGTTGAGCAGATCCCGTGCTTTCATCGGACACTTGAGTCCCTCGCTGTTTTCTGGAAGTTGGAACACAAGATAACATGCATAGGATGTATCTGTGGACAGCATTTTAGTTTCAATATTGCAGTTGATACTAAATGCTCGGTGGCGTTGAAGCTCGACGACCTCTTCAAATCTGCAGTTATACATAATAATTTCAGGTTAATAAAGCTTTTTGAATCATATATGTGTATATGTGTGTGCGCGCGCGCGCGTCCAAACCTGTGCACTTTATAACTTTACGAACATTAAAGTACAAAACCAACCTAGACGTTGCTGAAGGTTGGCATTTAGAATATTCTGCATTCAACGATTTGTTTATTACTGCCTTTGCCGGTATCATATGACATTTCTTGCTGTTCATTTTGCTTAGCGAAAAGAGCTGTTTATTGTAAAGCAGCTGATCCGTTAATACCTAATTAACCACAGGGACTAACAATTACAAAATATGAATAGAAAACGAAGTCTGGAAAAGAAAAACCTTTTCCCCATTGTCAATAAGGACTCCAGTTAAGAGAAGATTGTCAAGCTCTAGTTTGGTCATAGTAAGCACATCATACTGCGACCTCTTCATTATTTCTTGAAAATCGCTCGACAATTGTTGGTCCCAGTTAATGCTTGAATCTGCATTTATTGATCTATCCACACTCTTCTCATGCTCCACCTGTAAAATCGGACGAGTATGTCTGTTTAATTCTTTTCGTTTTTTTATTAATAACTATTGTGGAAGTGTTTCCAGACATGAGCCTCCTTAAGCCAAAGGTTCACATGGAAACATTTAATGTATCGATTTTGTAACGAGCTTTGATTGACATGTCTAAATCATACACATAAGAAAGAGATTAAGACACATGACAAGATCAAAAGTAAATATGAGAAAAGAGAGAGTTGTGACTAAGTTATGGTTAAACATTGAACTCTATTTGATAAACCAGGCTTCAAATGTAGGATATGAGTCAGGCAAACACGTCAGACAATTTTCGTTTAGATATGAACTATCTTACGTATGTTGTTTGGGCTTACGTTATCAATGGGTCGAAACTCAATGCCATCTAAAAAGATCGGACCGCTGCCACAAGGATGTCCACAAAAGCTCTCTAGCTGAACTTCAAAATCAATAATTTGATTATCACTCCTAAAGCGGCACAACTCAATCATCATCCACTCACCATCCCTCCGCTCTGCAATATATGAATTTAACTCTCCACTCGCTGTTTTGTATTTTAAGTCCACAAATGGTTTACTTGAAACCATTTTTGGATCACAAAACTTAAACACCAGGTAAGCTCCATATATGATCCCCAAAGATAAAAACTGAGTTTTTATTTTGATTGGGATTTTGAGATTTGGAGTATTTGAAATCTTTGGGACTGTTCCAAACCTGTACATACTTTTAACATATTAGCCAGTAAATATATCTGATCACGACACTGTCTGTATATAAGGTGAGAACCGTGTACAATTTCACAGAAATTGTAAAAATGCTTTCTGACGAACAAAAAGAAATTTGTTGAAAAAAATGTGAAGAATGAGAGAGAGATGACCTAGAGTTCTCCAATACTTTCAACCTAGAAGACCAGCAATTTTCGTAAGAGAACGTTATTGCTGATATCATTTCTTTCACTTTTCCATCCTTGTTTAGTGATAACCACTGTAATATTAAATTTTAAAGCAAAATTAGATGTACAGCTACAGAATTTGAAAGATGTAAAAACCGACATTCTGAAGAGATTTAATCACCACTTTTCCATTGTTAAGGCGGATTCCTGAAGAGAAAATCGAAGAGAGATGCTTCTTTGTGATTACTTGGGACTCCGGATGTTCTATCATCTTCATAATATTCTCATTATCTTTGGGCAACTTTTGCTCAAATTCCCACTCTACCTGTGTGTGTCACAAGAATAACATTTACATACGTTCAGTTAACTTTCTAAAGCTAGAAATAATTAATATAGATACAAAAACTCAAGGTAAAAATGACCCAAACAGGACACACATCTCTCTTTCTATATTAATACGTGCATATATTGATAGTGCTCCTCCTTTCTGATAAAACGTTATTTTTTTCTACTCTTTTTAAAACTTACATGGATGTTCAACGCTTTCTCTAGTTCCAATATAACCAAATCCATTGTTGGACGTTTTTCTTGATCCTTCTGCAAACACTCGTAGGCAACTTTCGAAAGTATATCTATGGACTCTGCATCTGTTTGTTTCATAATATCACCAAGTATTAATGCATGCAGTTTTTCCTGTTCAAAGCAGCGTGTAGCCATCCAAGCAAGGGAGACATCTTTGACTCCATCTCCTGCATCTATAATTTGGCGAAGCGTGGTGTGAGAATACTTTTCAACCTTTTCTATTGCCAGTTTCCCTGATAATAATTCGAATAAAACGACACCAAATGAATAAACATCAATCTCTTTTGTTGAGCCGCTTGACAAGTATTGTGGATCGAGATAGCCTTTCGTTCCATGGGTTTTAGATATAATAAAATCAGAAATACGAGGTTTCCAGTCACGATCTAGTAAAATGTTGCTGCTCTTTATGTCACCATGGACTGTTTTTTTGTCTTCAAAAGAGTGAATGAAATTTAGCCCTTTTGCAGCCCCAATAGATATTTCGAGCCGGAGTCTCCATGTAAGAGTTGACTTATGAAGGTGCTTATCTAGACTTCCATTGATTGCATGATCCATAATAATGATCTTTTCATTCCAATCAGCTTCACAAAAGCCTCGAAGGGTAATGATGTTCTCATGGACATAACGAGAAAGCTTTGCAACCTCTTTTAAGAATGCACCTTCTTCATAACGACGCGTCCTATCAAGCCGCTTCACGGCTACTGGTATAGATTTCTTAGAAAGTGTGAGCACTCCTTCGTATACCTTGCCTGATGCTCCACTCCCAATAAAACATTTATCGTTGAAGTTGTCTGTGGCAGACTTGACCTCCTCAAGCAATATGGTTTCCACCCCTATTAGCTACAAAATTATCAAGAAACACAATATCTTAAAAAACAAGAATAAAGAAGTGCAAGCCTATAGAACAAATCTTCTGGGCCATCTTCTCAATTTGTACTACTCTTCCTGTCAACTTGTTGGACATTTTTTTTATAATATAAATTTAATGCTCGCCAAAAAAAAGTATTTAATAGTTGTGAATCATTTTCAGACTTTAGTGACATTGTTTAGACTTTGACACTTTTTCCATATGTCACTAAATGACATTATTCTTGCTAACATCAAGCAGGACTGCATGAGGCATGTACATAAAAGTAATATGGACTTACATGTAATGTCAATGCTTTCTTTAATTCTTTCAGGACGTCAGCCATTGTGAGGCCTTGATTTTCAGAACTACCCAAGCATGCGTGAGTTATGGAAGAAAAAGTTTTAACTGAATCCCTGCACTTTTCGTCCTTAAGCTCTTCCCTTAAATAACGAGCCATAATCTGGTATGGTTGGTTGCCTGCTAAATGGTGTTCAGCATTGTCAACTAGACTAGCTCGGAAACTTCCTTTGACCGGATCTTCCACAAATTTCCCGCATAACAGTTCCAACATAACCACACCAAAAGAATATATATCAGACTGTTTAGTCAATATATGTCTCTCCAAATATACTGGGTCAACATAACCAGGGGTGCCTGCTGGATTAACCTTTGAAATCTGAGAATCTGCTTTGTTAATGGTTACAGACAGGCCAACATCTCCAATTATGCCTTCCCAACCGCTACCCAGAAGAATGTTGTCGCTCTTCACATCACGATGTATTATCTGATTGTTGTGAAGATAATTTAGACCTTGGGCCACATCAATACAAATTTCCAGACGTTGTGCCCATTTTAAGTTAGATTCCTTTTTTTTGTTTTGGATGTGTTCGCTAAAGCTTCCATTGGAAGCATAATCATAAACAAGTATCATTTCACCATATTCATCACAAAAACCAACAAGCGATATTAGATTTTGATGATTTAATCCAGAAAGCACGTCGATTTCTTTCCAGAACTCTTTCCTTCCTTGAGAAGACGCAATTTCTCTCCGCTTAAGAGCAACCTTGCCTTTTCTTCTAGGGTAGCCATAGAGTTCAATAAGAGATTCTTTCTTTCCAACATACTTTCTTACATCGACGTGGAAGAGTTCTGCTTTGTATACGCCTCCAAATCCACCTAATCCGATCTTACCATTAAAACCATGGGTGGCTGAGTATACCTCTTTAAATGGAATTCTCAAGTGTCTCAAATTCTCCATCTGCATCATAAATGTCAATAGAAAACAAGAATTATTGAACCTGATATCTTATTATAATTGTGTTTAGGATATTGGTTTACTTTCGTAATTTTTTTTCTTTTCTGGTAAAGGCCTATATAAATATAAGTGTATATACATGTATTAAAAACTTTAAGAGATACTATCATTTTATGCACATCTTTATATAATAAAATAATTATATCATTTTGCAGTCTTTTATCAAATTGAATCTTATCAGAAAAAAGTTAGACTAATCAGAACGTTTGATTTTGTCACGTATGCAATATCGTGCGATCTAATTGGTCAATAAAAAGTCAAAATTGAATCAATTTTGTCAAAATTGAAATTTTTGATGGAAAAATATGATGGATAAAAAAACATATAAAAATATGTGTCAAATTGTGAAAAAAAAAACTTGAAAAAAGATTAGGTAATTAATAAAATTTTAGTGGTTTTTAATTTAAATAAATTATATGGA
>BQNB010138066.1:6295-17760 GCA_026074375.1 Tanacetum coccineum | reverse complement strand
CATCTTCGTCGGTTTTGAGGATGGTTCTTCTTTTCTTCATTCTCTCGGGACTTGTTTGGGGTTTCATCAAAATCCATCCAGAAGTGAAAACCGGTGGCTCGGCCTCCGGGATGGGGGGTTTTTCTTTTGCCGAAGTGAAAACCGATCCGTCGGCCTTCGTGTCAAAAGTTTTTTCATCCCTTTTGATTCCCTCGCAGTTAAAGTCTCGGGATTTTACCATTTTTTGATGTTATGTATTTCTCTTTGTTGACTCTATTGTACTTTAAGTTTCTAGCGTCTTGCTAGTCTCTTTTTTTTATATATATTCCATCTTTGCCGTTCAAAAAAAAAAAGGTTCTCCTTTTATTTTACATGAGTCTCGGCCTCATATTTTTTATCTTTGACTCCTTTAATCTGAGTTTTCTCATCTCTTCAAGGTCGTTGTAGTTTCTCATGAAAACTTAATTGCAAATAATGCTGGTTAAACTATGCGAATGAAATTCTACCCTTCATACATGTGAGCAATTAAATTAACCAACGAAGCACCCAAGCCATAAGTGATCTTCTGAATAATATATTAAATCATAGTTTAATGTGAAGATTTTGATCTATATCCTTGAACCCATATATTGAAAATCATATTTGTGACCTTTATGTCCAATAGTTCCATTTAATGTGCTCATTATTGTCCTTGCAGATTTTGGAATGTGAAGATTTTGATCTATATCCTTGAACCCATATATTGAAAATCATATTTGTGACCTTTATGTCCAATAGTTTCTTTTTAACGTGCTCATTATTGTCCTTGCAGATTTGGAATGGAAGACATACGTTAGATCTTCCGAAGATGAGACCTATAATCAAGTTCTTGAAAGTGTGTATGCAAGTGCTAATGGATGAACTTAAATAATGTGTATATGTACGAAAAAAAAATTGCTATCACTTTGTCTTAATTATATCGTTTTTCTTTAATTAATCATGTATATATATCATGGCTATATACGTCTTACAGCCGTGTATATCATACGTCTTAATTTCCATCATCTATTATTTCAAATGATTCTTAGAGCTAGCCGCTCATCGGGCGGGCCTTGAAGCTAGTGTTTTATAAATTAATGACGTTAGATGATGTGACACTTTTATAAACTTTTTAATAGGTTCATCATTGTGGATGCCCTTCGAGCTACGTCAAAAAAATATTTATTTGATATTTTGGCCTCTTTAAAATGAGTAAATGTCACTTTGACTTCTCTGAAAAATTGGTTCAAACTCCGTCCATGAATGCAACAAACGAACGGTTATAGCGAAACCAGCAACGAGTGCTCTAAGCTTATTACAACCATATCTTTTATATGACCACAAAAACTATATGTAATGTTAACTGAATTTTTTAAATTGAATCAATTTAAAAAGCTAGAAACACTAACATATATTCAAAGACTTAAATTGTCTAATTACTGTATTTTTTTTAACTTAGACGTCACATATGTTGAAACTAAGTTAACATATAAAAAACACCTTGTATAATAAAATACGACTTTATTATGCTTTTTTTATCCATGTGTAAATGTGTTATTTCCATCCCCGGCGCCGACAGGTTTGGTTCTTGGTGAAAAATAGGCATCGCACCTTCCTATAAAACGCCAAACTCGCATGTTTTTTTGTCTATTTTATTTTATACTACGTAATATTTTAAAGTTTGTGATTCGTCATAGTGTTTTCTTACATTTTAACCCCCACATATTAATGCTTTTGCACATGTCTACCTCCTCAGATCTTGATTTTGTTTCCTTTACGCTTATTTTTAATCTTTAATCACATGAAGTCAAATATGTATTGTCTTTGCACTTGGTAAATCACATCTAAGAAAGACGAACACATTAAATGTTAGTGCTTGTGTAGAATGTGAACTGGAATTTAGGCCACAACCACAAGAGAAAATTAGATGTGTCTCATTTACAGGAAAACGAATAAAAAGTTATGCAAAAATAAAATACTTGACATATTCTAAATGATTTTATTTGGAATATAGTAAAAATCTATAATATTGTGTTATAATCATATTGACACATTACTTTAACACAATACCTTTAAAAATAGACAAAAATGTATCACGGGGTCGTAAGTCAATTTGAATCGTTATCTAATTATCATTGTGCAAATAGGGTTGCTTTGAAGCTTGACATTTTTGCTAGAAGTCTTTTTAGAACGAGTCTCTTTATTCTTGAATATATGTATTGTTCTCTATGACTCTATATATGTTACCTCTCACGTACATTGACTAACGAGTTTGTGTCCCAATGACACCACATGTTGTGTGAAAAGCTTCTCAACTAAATGGCCGCAGGTTTAAGTATTGCTTGGGGGTTGGGACATGTGATAGATTTCTTGTGTATATATTGTGAGATAGTTGTCGTTAAAAAAAAATCACGTACATTGGATATTTTTGTGGTTGTTATGTATATCGGATTGTCTTATGGCCAATGTTGGAGGACTAACTTTGTAAACCCAGGAAGAAGCAAAAAGGAAACACATTCGACCTTCCATCGATGAAAGATAAAGTTATGTGAAGATTTTGTAACGGTGGTAGGGTAGAGTGCAAGATTGGAAACTTGAAACTTGTTTGTTGTATTACCATTTTAATAAGAAAATTAGCTGAGACAGAAAGAGATTTCTTGATCGAGACCGGCCACCTTGAGGGCATCCCATAATAAAGGGTAAATTATTTTTTAGTAGGAAACTTGATTCACGAGGAAAGGAAAAAACTGAAGAAAAATAAAATAAAGAGGTTAAAACAAAAAGAAAAGAAGAGGAGCGGTAAAAGGTACTAGTAGTTCAGATCGACTTTAGAGACTTAAGTTCAAACCATGCATGTTGTTAAAACGACTAATTATGTTTTGTTTGTTTGTTGGTTGGTTGATTTGACAAACTTTATGTTAGCTTATTCTGTAAACGCTTATTAAGATATGTAAAATACATGCACACACACATAGAGATTACATGGTTCAATAAGCTCAAATCCACATTAAGTTGGGCTTTGACTTGGCATTTTAAAACTACAAATACAACGTGATACATTGTATAGGTGGAGATCGAACGCCTGAAATTACAACATGGACACTATCGCTCCTAAACCTTTATATTAGCGCATGACATGTAGTGAGGCCCAAGCCAGGGACTTGCGGCCACGAACTTGAGTTGGTGTTGTGGCTTCATAATATAAACATTAGAAATTACTACCCAACATGTCTTTTTTTTTTAAAACGGCAACTATTATAAAACCAACTAGCAAGAAGCTAGAAAAAGAATTACAAAGAGATCAAATAGGGGTGTTGCAACCAACTATCCCAACTAAAAGTACAATTACATCTAGAAAGACACCAAGTGAAAGAGCGCGAAACAATATCGTCAAAAATAATATCTTTACGAGGGGCTTTCGACGAGAAGAGCAACTGATTACAAAACATTCATACGCTCCACCAAGTTATATAAAGAACTCCTTCCAGCAAATCTTTAACTTTAGAGCTTAATCTGATGGAATTGAACCCAATTAAGCCATCAGCAAATGAACCAAGGGGCGTCCAAGATAATTCAACCAGCGCATAGCGAGCCTGACGAAATCCGTATGCCAATCGCAACTGAAAACAAGGTGCGAGGAACTTCCTGAGCTAGAAGGGACCATCAGCGCACAAAAAGAGACATAAACTAGGACACCAACTATGTTTGAAAATTGGAGACGAGTAGGTAACCGATCCAGGAAAACCTTCCAGCAAAAACATTATTTTTAATGAACCTATTTTAACCCAACAGATAGCAAGTAGGGGCTTTCGGCAAGAAACATTCAACAAGAAGAATGCGAACAGTCTTGACCCCGAAAACACCTTCCCCATTATAAATCTCACACCCATCCTATCCTCCATATTAACAACAATTACCCTTCAATATGCGTTTGAAGAAGAGGTAATTGAGAAGATTCAACCCCTCCTCTAACAGAACCGACGAAGAGAAAAGAGGTAACCGAGAAATTGCAGCTTATCAGCCACCGTACAATCATTATAATCTACCAAATCAAAAATTTTCGTGAAACATCAACACGAAGTTGAGTGTCACCAAATCCCAAACTTCATTACCAAAAATGCGTGCGCAAACCATTACCTACCCGCACTAATAAGACCCATTAGAAAACATGTCCAACACCACATCTTTAAACATATTCACCTCCCGAATAATGGATATCCAAGTCGAAGTAACGAAACGGAGAAAATTTATATAATGAGAGACCCATGCATAGACGATGATAAGACGACACCACATTGAATTATCCAGTGATATGAATCTCCAAAAAACCGCAATTTGACAAGGAGCGCCATTTAAAAGCAAAAAAACTTGAGACACCTAAACCTCCATACTTCTAGGTACGCATAACCATGGCCCATTTGATCCACACTATTTCCTCATCGTCGCACGAACACCATTGAAAAAATTCTACGTGTATGGACACCATCGTTTGTAACAACCGACATAGGAACCCTTATAGATGACATAATATAAATATCTGTCGACCCAAGAACCGATTTTAAAAGAGTAAGCCTTCCTCCAACAGATAAAGTTTTAAGTTTCCAATTAGATAGACGAACCTTAAGTTGACCAATCGTATCGTCCCATGCCTGAAAAGTCGAGCTATTACCTCCAACCATCACCCCTAAGTATTTAAAAAGGGGTTGTTCAAGTCGAACAAAAAGAAAACCAAAATATAAAAGCTGCACATTAACATCCTCATTCGAATCCCGACCAAAAGTTGACTTTTCTTTAAGATTGACGTAGAGGCCGACAACAAAGAAAAACAATGAAAACTGTGATAATACAAGATAGATTAGCAATAGACCACTCACCAATAAGACCCGCATCATCCGCATAAAAAAGATGGGAAATAATAAGAGACCACCAGATTTTTGTGGATGCCTTAAAAATCCCCTACTCGATGCCCTAGATAAGAAAGATGAAGAGGACTCCATAATTAAGATAAAATGGAATGGGCCCAAAGGATCTCCTGCATAAACCCACAATGAAATTGAATTCGTACATTGGGACTACCTTAAGAAGGAACGAACCAAAAACCGAGAGTGTAAGACAAAACCCCGAATCCACAACAAGGTACCATAATTAGAACCGAAACCAAAAGCTCTAAGCACATCTTCAAAAAATCCCCACCTTTATTCTGAATCATAAGCTCGGCAAAATCAACTTTAAACATCATGGCTTGTAGTTTCTATCTTGCACACCAAGAAAGAAAATTCCATTAAAGATAAACGGTGCCATCAAAAATTTCCAATTTAGAAGAAACCGCCGTTTTGAACAACCTATATAGACCATAGATGATTCGACCGAAAGTCGAGTGCTAATATTTTGGTGACAACCTTGTAAAGTCCCCGATCAAGCCTAATTGACGTAATCATTTACGAACTTAGGATCATGGTTTTTCGGAATGAGAGCAATGAAAGAGGAGTTACATCCTCTAGAAAATGAACTATGATCGAAAAACCATTCCACAGCAGCACAAAAATCAGATCCTAAAGTGTCCCAGAACTTTCAAAAAAACTCAAAAGTGAACCCGTCTGGTCCAGAGATTTATTCTTCCACAGCCCCACACAGCATTACGCACTTCATCTCAGGAATCGACTCTGCCAACATGTCCCAACTGTTTCAGAAAGACAAACGAATAGGTAAGGTATAGTTAAGTATTACAACTGAAGTCCCCCGTTCACGAAACCTATTAGCAAAATGCAAACGAAAATTCATCTATGACACGACAGGGATCAATCCACCTATTCGCCAACAACCATAACACCTTTAATTAGCGAAATTCGTCGATCGTTTAACGATTAATGATTCCATGAAAAAATTGAGTATTTCAATCGCCCTCAAAACCCACAAATCTTGCCTTTTGCATATAGTCACTGAGCGTGGTAAGACATAATATCATTTAATTTTTTAATAAATCTACCCGCGTCAGAATAATATCATCATTACGCCCCCCATTTGATCATAACTTTGTCAATAATGACACCAGAGCATGAACAAGATCCCACTACGACACCATATTGATTCTTTTTGCAATCATTAACCCATGAACGTATCTCCTTTTTTTCAGGAAATTAATTTCTTTCTTGAAACGAACCCATCTTATTATGTATCAACCAATATCAAATTATTCCGAAGTACTCCCGACACCATTTTGATCGACAGCCCTGTAAAACTAACCAGAGAGGTAAACCCAAAAAGGGAACCCAAAATTAGTGACCATATCCCGAAGTAAGATTGTCTATGATCCGAAGTGCCTAACAGACAAATACCCGAGAGATAGGCATAAAGAGAGTGAAACCAAACCGAAACAAAAAAACTATCTAATATACTATCATTTACTTATCACGACTGAAGAGACAAAGTAAAAGATGTAACCCTTCCAAAGGATTTCAACGAGCCCCACCGAGTTTATATAAAAACTATTAATTCATTAGTCACCTTGCCGCATTGTACACTGAACCCAAATGATCTCCATGCATCTAACTTCATTAAAATCCGCCCATAACTCAAACAATGACTATCCCAACGGCCTTATAAGTACGAAATAATAGCTCCCATCGCGAACGCTTGCTAGTGATAGACTGCAGGTCATATATTAGACACCCACAAAAAACTTCGCCATATTAGAAACCGCATGACCCATATAAAGCAATCAAAAATAATCCGATACAACATGATGCTCTTTAACGGACAACACTTGGATCCCTATACACATAAAAATACCACCAGAATTCCCAACAGCTTCGCTAATAGTATCACTCGAATCTTATAGTTACCACCAAAACACATAACATCCATAACAGAAATACAAACCATACTGGTTTCTTGAACAAAAAGGAAAATACACCTTGTGTTTATTGTTTAAAAAACCTACACTCCTTAATCCAATCATTCTAGCCTTGATCCTAGGCCTTGAACGTTTAAAGATAAATATTCCAAATGGAAACCACCGTGAGCTTTCCTTGTGATCCAATAATATTCTCCATTCAATCATACATCCTTTCATAGTGAACCTCATAGATTGGGCCAACTTAATCATATCGTCCAATAACCTCCATTATCGAGCCACCACTCTTTTTTTTTAGAATCGATACTGTGAAGAAACAAGTTCAAAGTGGATGAGCATCCTCAAAACGCGAGAACTGAACCTATCCAGCGACGATTAGGACAAAGAATTTTCATACCTAGAACCTCTGTGCATCAACATTTTTGGAATTCTCTCTCAGGTGTAAAACCAGGTGGGAAGGACAATACTTGAGTCCAAACCATAAATTTTTGCCTCCATTGTCATGTTTTTAGAAGATTGTAGAGGGGTATTAAATGGGATGCGCTATAACTCTCCTTCACGTTGTGGTCACAGAATTCAGAGTATGTTCATCCCCAAAGAATCAAACTATCATCAAAAACTACTGTATCAGACACACCTCAAAATCACTTTCCGTCGTCCAAGTTCATCTGCTTACTAATGTCACCATTTATACTCCAGCACAGTAACGGGAATCGACCTCATAATAATACATCAACATCCTTTATTATCAATAACGACGGAGAACCAGACAATAACTCCTTAGCTTCTTATAACAAAATTTTGTTGCCTCGAACAATAATCTTGAAATTACTCAAGAATATTGTTCCTCGAAGTATCGTCTTAATACAGATACTTTACGAGCAAAACAATCCTCCTTGTTATCTTCTTCAAGTTCTATCACCACACCCCAACGGACCCAACTTAGAGAAAGTAGTCGCGACCAGGCGTGTAGAGTGACTCCCTCTAATATCAATCCAAACAATCCGCTCACCTAGATACAAAATCCGGCTGGGCCTTACATAATTGACTAAACCAAGACGCAACACCAACATGTTTCAGAAATCTCATTTTGGTTTGGACCGATGTCAGGTCAATCATAACCCATAGGCCACCCAAATACACAAGCCTCACATGCTGGAAACCCTCATTCGATAAAAGAACGCGTAAGTTAATATTGAAGAAAAATCCATTACATCCCCCATAACAAAATTATCCAAGGTCACTTTCCACACACAGTCATCACCAAGAACCATTGGCCGGTAAAAGGCCTATATGATTTAAATTATTAGGGTTACCTTTTAAAACCGAAGCAAATGAAGAAGCCCCATAGCAGCAAGGTCCCTAGTTGAAATATTGTGGCCGAGAGGAATTGGAATGGAAGACGGATCAAACCGAGCAACATTTGCGTGTAAAATGCATGCGGCATTTCATAAAGATCACAGGTTACCCACAAGTGCGATCATCATAAACAACCTTAATAAACGAACAAACGCAAACCTTTTCCCGGCTTTTGATTGCGACCATTGAATGAAAAACATCAACAACATTCCCATAAACCTTACACACCCCACAAAGATCATTAGAAGTGTTGTTGTTCGAGAAATACGGTAACAAAACTAGATTGGAGATTCAACCGTGAATGGTGGTCGACCGTTACTACTAGCGAGCCTAGCCGCCATAAAAAAAAGAAAATTATCTTGAAACTCAATTGAAACAGTAAATCGAACACATCCAAAAAACCTAAATGATTATTCGAATCAATACAAGAACAATTAAGGACCCGATCAAGAAAGAACACAACCCTAAAAACTCAAAAATCAAATTGAATGAATATTCAAATCAGAATTAGAGGATCGGAAAAATCCGAAACCCTAACCCTAAAAAATACGTCGAATCTGATCTATGAATTAAGAGAGCATTAATCAAGATTAGATCACTTAAATCGAGCGTTATTTGATGAATGATAATCAAACAGGCTAAAGAAGATCGATCAAATGAATAGAGTCTTGTGAAATCGCCATGTAGGTGTCTTGATTGTGTTGTAGGAATTAATTGACGCATTCGTTCGTTTTGAAGTAGGCATGCATGAACTTATATGTCATATATATTGAAACTTTACAACTAAAGATAACTCTAACTTGAATGATTTTTCGACGCTTTTTGTAACACACTCACAATAACAATAACAATCAATCACATTTTACTACATTTTACATTTTGCTATGTATAAAATTATAAATAACATAAACGAAATGCTTTAAAATAATTTAAGGTTTATGGTATAGTTAATTTTCAGAAATCAATTTATGACTTCAATTAGTGTCATAGAAACATTCAATTTAAATAAATAAAAAAAGCATACCTCACATTTTGTGTTAAATCACTGCTCGAAGTGTGTTTGAATAATTGTGTCGACTAATTTTTTGAAAAATGTGAGGTGAATTGAAAAGAAAAACCTCTATTAATCTTTTAGAAAAAGTTGACCTGCGTTGACCAATTTAGCTATTTTGTCCGGTTTGATCGATTTATATCCGATTAATCGGTATGTTGACCGATTTTTGACTAATCCGATTAATAAGTCCAACTAAACTAAAACTAAGCGATGAATCCCCGCCTAACGCCTAGGCGCCGATTTTTACAACACTTGTAGCAACCAATCTTTAATTACTAATAAGTCATGAAAAGACTAAAAATAAACAGCAAAAAAAAGGGGGGGAAAGCCATAAATGAACTACGTACTTACAAAAATTCCCCGATATGAACAACGAACCCGAAAAACACTAATTCTAAACATTATAATCTTACATGTTGGTCCTTATGGTTGATTTAACATTGCATCGTCCATCCTTTAGGCTAACGGATAATTGGTTTTTCTAACATGCATTGTTTTTTTAATACGATGACTAAACTATCATGCCTTTCCTTTTTTCTTTTATTATTATTATTATTATTATTATTATTATTATTATTATTATTATTATTATTATTATTTTAATTGTAACATCACTTTATTAGAAGAAATAGGATAATTACAAAAAGTTAGAGGGGAGCCGAGATACTATCTGGGCCCCCACTCCTTTAGCAATAACGAAACTAATCATATTAAAAAAATATGAATAGCCGCACGTGCTCCAATATCCTGAGTTGTTATTATTATTATTATTATTATTATTATTATTATTATCATTTTTGTTATTATTATTATTATTATTATTATTAGATTAGTATAATTATTATTTTTTTAATAATAATAATAATAATATTATTATTATCATTATTTTTTTATAAGATCACTTTATTAGAAAAATATGATATTTATACTTTTTTTATGTTTTCACACGTTTTTATACGCTTTCACATGTTTTGTATGTTTTTTTCCGTTTTGTTTGTTTTTGTTCGTTTTTATCCGTTTTTATACGGTTTCATAGATATTTGTATGTCTTTTCATGTTTTTTGTACATTTGTATTATTTTTTTTACTATAACATAACTTAATTATTATTATTATTATTATTATTATTATTTTATAAAATCACTTTATTAGAAAGATAGGATATCTATACTTTTATTTATGTTTTCACACGTTTTTATACGCTTTCATACGTTTTCGTCCGTTTTCATGCGTTTTCATGCGTTTTTATTCTTTTTTGTTCGTTTTCACGTGTTTTTATACGTTTTCGTCTGTTTTATACGCTTTTGTACGTTTTGTACATTTTTATCTGTTTATGTACGTTTCACACGTTTTTTTCCGTTTTTGTTCGTTTTTATACGCTTTCTTACGTTTTTTTTTCGTTTTTATCTGTTTTCTCCCGTTTTTATACGCTTTCGTACGTTTTTTTACGTTCTCGCGCGTTTTTGTCGTTTTTATTCGTTTTCGTCCGTTTTTATATGCATTTGTACATTTTCACACGTTTTTTGTTCGTTTTTGTCCTCTTTTATATGTTTGCATAGATATTTGTACGTCTTCTCACGTTTTTGTACATTTGTGAATAACATACAAAGGCGTATATAAAGGATAAAAACAGACTAAAGTGAATAACAAAAGAATAAAAGCGAAAGCGAATTATTCGCTTTCGTCCGTTTTTATCCTTTTTATACGTACAAAAGCATATAAAACGGATACAAATGGAAAAACGAGTCAAAACGACAAAAAAACGTGTGAGAATGTAAAAAAACATACGAAAGCGTATAAAAACGGGCGGAAACGGATAAAAACAAACAAAAACGTACAAAAGCGTATAAACGGACGAAAAGGGATAAAAACGTGTGAAAACGTACAAAAACAGATAAAAACATACACAAGCGTATTAAAACGGAAGAAAGCGGATAGAAACACGTGAAAACGTACAAAATGTACAAAAACGAATAAAAAATGACGAAAACAAATTAAAACGAACAAAGTGATCTTATAAAAAAATAATGATAATAATAATAATAATAATACTAATAATATCTCGGCTCCCCTTCAATTTATTGTAAATCCTATGAATTTCTAATAAAGTGATGATTATAATAATTTTTTTTTTAACGGCAACTTTATTAGAAACACTAGCAAGAAGCTAGACAATTACAAAGAAATCAAATATGGGTGTTGA
>BQNB010138065.1:0-13502 GCA_026074375.1 Tanacetum coccineum | reverse complement strand
CCAACGATGGCTTTGGTTATACAGGAACTAGAGAAAGCGTTGAGCATCCATGTAAGTTTTTCAAAGAGTAGAAAAAAATAAACTTTTATTAGAAAGGAGGAGCACTATCAATATATGCCGTATTAATCTAGAAAGAGGGATGTGTGTCCTGTTTGGGTCATTTTTACCTTGAGTTTTTGTATCTGTGTTATTTCTAGCTTTAGAAAGTTAACTGAGAGTATGCAAACGTTATTCTTGTGACACACACAGATAGAATGGGAATTTGAGCAAAGGCTGCCTAATGATAATGAGAATATTATGAAGATGATTGAACATTGGGAGTCCCAAGAAATCACAAAGAAGAATCTCTATTCCGCCATTTTCTCTTCAGGAATCCGCCTTAACAATGGAAAAGTGGTAATTAAATATCTTTATAATGTCGTTGTTTACATGTTTGAAATTCCATAGCTGTACATCTAATTTTGCTTTAAATTTTAATCTTACAGTGGTTATCAATAAACAAGGATGGAAAAGTGAAAGAAATGATATCAGCAACAATGTTCTCTTATGAAAATTGTTGGTCTTCTAAGTTGAAAGTTTTGGAGAACTCTAGGTCATCTCTCTCTCCTTTTTTATTAACAAAGCTTTTTAAGTGATTTTTTACATTTAAAGTTTTTCACAGTTTTGGAGAACTCTAGGTCATCTCACCTTACATGTGTCGTGATCAGATATATTTACCGGCTAATATGTTAAAAATATGTGCAGGTTTGGAACAGTCGCAAAGATATCAAATACTCAAAATCTCAAAATCCCAATCAAAATAAAAACTCAGTTTTTATCTTTGGGGATCATATATGGAGCTTACCTGGTGTTTAAATTTTGTGATCCAAAAATGGTTTCAAGTAAACCATATGTGGACTTAAAATACAAAACAGCGAGTGGAGAGTTAAATTCATATATTGCAGAGCGGAGGGATGGTGAGTGGATGATGATTGAGTTGTGCCGCTTTAGGAGTTATAATCAAATTATTGATTTTGATGTTCAGCTGGAGAGCTTTTGTGGACATCCTTGTGGCAGCGGTCCGATCTTTTTAAATGGCATTGAGTTTCGACCCATTGATAACGTAAGCCCAAACAACATACGTAAGATAGTTCATATCTAAAAGAAAATTGTTTGACGTGTACTCATATCCTAAATTAGAAGCCTGGTTAATCAAATAGAGTTCAATGTTTAACGCATAACTTAGTCACTACTCACTCTTTTTCATATTTACTTTTGATCTTGTCATGTGTCTTAATCTCTTTCTTACGTGTATGATTTAGACATGCCAATCAAAGCTCGTTACAAAATCGATACATTAAATGTTTCCATGTGAACCTTTGGCTTAAGGAGGCTCTTGTCTGGAAACACTTCCACAATAGTTATTAATGAAAAACGAGAAGAATTAAACAGACATATACTTTGTCCGATTTTACAGGTAGAGCATGAGAAGAGTGTGGATAGATCAATAAATGCAGATGCAAGCATTAACTGGGACCAACAATCGTCAAGCGATTTTCAAGAAATAATGAGGAGGTCGCAGTATGATGTGCTTACTATTACCAAACTAGAGCTTGACACTCTTCTCTCAACTGGAGTCCTTATTGACAATGGGGAAAAGGTTTTTCTTTTCCAGATTTCATCTTCTATTCATATTTTATAATTGTTAGTCCCTGTGGTTAATTAGGTATTAACGGATTTGCTACTTTACAATAAACAGCTCTTTTCGCTAAGCAAAATGAACTGGAAGAAATGTCATATGATACCGGCAAAGGCAGTAACAAAAAAATCGTTGAATGCAAAGTATTCCAAATGCCAGACGTCAGCAACGTCTAGGTTCGTATTGTAGTTTAACGTTCGTAAAGTTATAAAGTGTACAGGTTTGCACGCGCGCGCACACACACATATACATATATATGATTCAAAAAGCTTTATTAACCTGAAGATATAATGTATAACTGCAGATTTAAAGAGGTCGTCGAGCTTCAACGCCACCGAGCATTTAGTATCAACTGCAATATTGAAACTAAAATGCTGTCAGCAGATACAGCCTATGCATGTTATCTTGTGTTCCAACTTCCAGAAAATAGCGAGGGACTCAAGTGTCCGGTGAAAGCACGGGATCTACTCGACAAGAATAACAAAGAAACCACAATTATTTATCTTAAAGCCCCTGACCCCGTTGATTTATACAGAGATAAGAGAGTTCCAGAAAACAGAGAAGATGACTGGATGGAGGTTAAGGTCTGGGAATTTGTCTATAATAACGAGATTAAAGACAATTACATTCCCATGGAACTGAAACTGGCATGCCTGGGAGGAACCATGTTGGGCCTAATTATATGTGGCATCGAGTTTCGACCAATATAGAACAAAAGAATATCTCTGTGTGGACACTCGGTTCTTATTTCAACTTTACTATGCTTAATTTTACTTGCAGTAGACATTTAGTTGAAGTTCACCAATGTAAGTTTTCATTTATGTAACTCCGCTATATTGAATTTATAATTTCCAGAAAATAAAGCGTCTCAGAGACATAGTTTTTTATTTATGTTCGTCTTAAAAACGAATTGATATTGTATTGCTTTGATTTTTGAAACCAATCATTAAAACTTGATTTCAAGAAATTTAAGTACTTCGTGTAATTTCTCTTCTGAACATTATTACTCTTATTCAGATACAGACAACATAAATAAATTGAATTGAATTAAGCTAATCTATTTTTCAGTACTTGTAGGGACAAGCTATCTCAGTCACTATTGATACATTTCGAACAGCTTATTGACTGAAATAACTGTGTCAAGACAACATAGAAAAGGGATAAATATTGTAAAACATCCCTTAAAGAGTAGAAGGAGAAGATAAAAGTGGCTTTATTCGACGGGAAGTACAGCGCTGACACCCTCCTTCTTTACCCATGATCACAGAAGCAGCTTTACTGACTTTATTTACTTCTTACTGAGATTTTTATTTAGTCGCTACGTGTCATTTATGTTACACTTCTTAAGAAACAAGGATATAAATATCAAAATGGCAAAAAAAAAAATATATATATTTTAAATTATTGTTTTTTATTAGTATTACCTTACTAGTCTTTTTTCATTGTCAATATTTGACATCATATCAAACTCTAACTTCTGAGGCTCTTTAGGATGTTTCTCAATTGGCTATGATCAAATGCATTATTATCTACATAAGTCAACATGTTGAGGTTATAGCACAGGTTGGATTAGTCATGATCAAATGCAAGGTTTAATATATCAGATTGGCAGATTTTCTTATCTACTTGAAGCATAGATACTCTAAATATACATAATACATATAGTATCATGTTATAAATATTCAAAAGTGTATTTTGGTTTTCTTCAAGGTAACGTGGCAGTTGGTTTAATTCAGACTTTATTTATATTATCAACGATTAGAAATATGCAACATAAAACTAAGCTTATAGAAATATTTAAAGACTATCTTGAATAATGAGACACCCAGAGCTCATTGCTGATATAAAAGTTGGGTTGGGTCGAAATCCCAGTAACAGCCACAAAGTCCATAATAGTGTGAATGAGCCGGGCCGGTCCATACTACCTTTCATAGAATTATTGATAGCAGGCTTTACTTTATAGCTCGTGGGTATTTTCGGAGCTCCATTTTCTTCATACTATTATGTCATGCATCGTTGTAGTACGTTTTTGCCATACTCTGATTTATCTCGTTTTAATTAATTCTTTATTGATCCGCTTACCAAAAAGATGTATTGTATAGCTATATATTTTACATATTCCTGAGCTAACTTACAATCCTATACCTTACAGCCAATAGCGTATGTCAAAATGAACACTTATAAAGTTTATCCTAAACTAAAAATTATAATCATAAAACTAAACTTATCGAAATAGTTAATTTTTTTTTAGAACGGCTTGTTAGTTGTTAGTGATTCAAGTCCAGCAGTGACATCCAATTAGGCAGTATGTTGTACCCTAAACCCGCCTGTAATTCTTCATATTCCGCCTGAAAGGTAAAAGTCCCGGATGGGACTCGAACTCGAGACCTCCCATAGTCAAACACCCCATCCCTAATAGTTAATTACTAATATCATAAACAGAAGGCTGCTTTATTGTCTCGCCTTCTTCCTCGAGGCTTGTTTGGGGTTTCTTCAAAAACCACCTCGGAGTGAAAACCGGTGGCTCGGCCTCCGTGGGGGAGGGTTTTTCTTTTGGCGGAGTGAAAACCAAATGTTCGGCCTCCGTTTCAAAAGTTTTTTTATCCCTTTAGTTTTCCTCGCAGTTAAAGTCCCGGGTTGCATCGTTATGCTTTTATTTTTTGTAATTCATATGTACTTTTAAGTTTCTAGCTCTTTCCTAAACTTTTTTTTCAATATTTTTATCAGCCGTTCAAAAAAAAATATCATAAACAATTAGATTACCTACTGCTCAAATTAAAAAAATAAATAGTTAGGCATTCAGTCTCCATCAACATGACAGGTCGGCAACTTTTAATATTATATTTATATTTTTTTAGAACGCTAGCAAATATTATTATTATATCTATATTAAACTATATAGATCTATATCTAGAAATCGTAGAATACATATTAGCAATCTTTTAAAACCCGATTTTCTTATTGATTCGGTTTAGTTGTCAGGTCACCGGTTCGACCAGTTGAACCGTCAGATAAAACCCATTTTATACATATGTTTACTTTTTCCCTTATACTAAATGTAATGTTGCATGATTTGCATGATTTACCCGACTTTATTTTTACATTCGATTAAACCAATAAAAACTGGCAGTTTAACCCGGTTCACAAGTAAGCAAAAGCTCAGTCACATTCTGCCTCGTCTCCACACCGGTTCCTGATTCAACTGGCCGAGTCAACGGAGTTTTAAAATATTGCATATTAGTTAAGGTTTGCAACTTTTTGAATTTTATTAATTTATTTGTTAACAACAAGTTTGACTCTCTCTGCACGATCCACCTTTCGCGGATATGCAAATAACGGATTATTGTTTTGATTCTTTTCACATACGACGAATCATAAGTAATTTATTAGTTAGAACAAGACCTAGTTATTCATCCAACCATTTTTATCTAACCTTCAAATTTGAAGCAATATAATGTTAGCTTATATTATTGATTTTGTAAATGTATTTGGCTCAAGTCCGTTTCTAGAACTATCCTTGTAATCCTATATATTGTACCGTATTATTGTAACCTATAGATTGTGATCCTATATATTACCACACTTACATAGTATCACAACCTCACTAAAATACTATCCTACAAACCCTAACCCTAAATATACAAAACACGTTTCTTCTTCAATTTGGTTTACGATCCGGTCTTTGTTCCAAGGTGAACAAACCGTATCAAGTTTCTTTGTGATGACATCAAATAACGTCTATTTTATAGCTTCATTTATCTTATGTAATTAACTCATTTTGTATAATTATTGCAAAGAATTGTTACTTAATCGTTTGTATTTGAGAATTGCAGTAATTATGGAGTACTTGGTGAAAATTAACTAAAAGACACGCATTCGGGAGCTTAAACGAAGATATTTGAATATTACTGTTATGACAACCAATACGCCGTATCCATCAAGGAAGATACGGCGTATCTGTGTCTGCACTCACCAAAGACCACGAAGGAAACAAGATCCAATACGCCATATCCAGAAGAAGGCAATACGCCGTATTCAAGCTATATGAAAATAAAATATTCTGAAAGATATCAAACGTGGTCCCTACTCCAAGAAATCCCCAATACGCCGTATCCAAGACTTTGGATATTAGTAAAGAATTGGTTAGTGGACTATTAGTGTATGAATTACCATTAAGCAGTGAGTGGGTAAAGTCTTCATGAGCTAATGTTTAACAAGATCACCATTGCTTTAATCCCTAAGATAGATTATAATCAAGAAAATAAGTATGCTTTATACGGATGTGTTTAATTGTGACAGAATTCTACGTGTCTTGGTCCTAAGAAGAAGTAACGCCTAAGTCTTAAGAATGATATGCCGCCTCGAGATAAAAGGTCATTGCACTAAATAAACAAACCAATGTTCGGATTGAATTAATAATGGTTAATACAGTTTTCTTATATTTGGCTAGACCGCTCTTTTATCTTCTGTTAATTTGCTTGCGTGTGTTTTAGTGTCTTGAATTGATTTTAGTCATCACTAAACCCGTGCCAGTCTCTCAGGCTGAAAACCCCTCTTATCCATTAGATTTAAGATTAACATAGGTTTAGCATAGATTAGACTAACTTAGATTAGAAAAACCAAAGTATTAATAAATTGAAAGTGTTTCTCGCTCTTAGTGATCGACACCCTACTTACCACGAAACTACCACCGACCGGGTACACTGCCCGTTAAAGTGTTGTTTTTGGTTAAGTCGGACAAAAAATATAAATTTAAAACTTAAATCATAATTTACAACCATACAACGACACAACATCAAGTTTTTGGCACCGCTGCCGGGGGGTAAAAATTAATCTTGATTTTTATTTGATGTTTTGGTTTTTAACATTAGATTAAATCTAACCCTTAGAATTAGTGTAATTTAATTTAGTATAATTTTGTCCTTAATTGTTTGCTTGTATTGTTTATTTATTTAATTGTTTTTCATAATACACTGTTCTGGTCGATAAACCGATACGACATATCCACTTCCATTGAATATGGCGTATCCAACTTTCTATCTAATACATCGTATCCGTTCTGATTCAGTAATATGACGTATTCGATTATTTGTATACGGCGTATTGACTGAAATTTTAGAAATCTTTGCAAGTCTATTTCTCTAGAATAACTTTACTTTGAATTATGTCTTATTTTTCAAAAAGACCATTCGAACTTCGTCCGTATCATTTTACTTACCCGGAAAGGAGATTAACGATGGAAGAAATGTTATATAAATTTATCGACGAAGGAAAACATGAGCAAGAGGAGATGAGAGCATTCATCCATGAATTCAGAACGAAAAACGAGCTCTTATTTAAAGGAAGGGACAATTCATTAAGCGAGCTCAGGTTCGAGGTATAAGGATTGTTGAGAGTGATCCATAACACACCAATATCAAATATGGAAGTTAAAGGAGTAACTACTAGATGTGGAATAACAACAACTCAAGATGTTCAAGATAATGACACCAATATATATACCAAAGAGCCCCTAGTAATAAATCACGACGAACCGGTTAAATCAAACGAAGTCCTTACCAAAGTCCAATCCTAGAAGACTAACGAACCTGTAGTTCGGCCAACAAGTGAAGTACAAACGCCACCCATTCCTTTTCCCTGAAGATTGAGAAAAGAAAAAGAAGATGCTCAACAGAAAATATTCTTGGAAAACCTGAAGCAACTCTACATCAATTTGCCTTTCATCGAAGCAATCGCTTAAATGCCAAATTTTTGAAAGGTTTGCTGACAAATAGGGCCAGACTCGAAGAAGCTTGTACGATCACTATGAATGAGAGATGCTCAGCGGTATTATTAAACAAGCTTCCATCAAAAGAGAAAGACCCAGGGAGTTTTACTATTCCTAGTGACATTGGCCAATATTAATAATGCGTTAGCAGATCTAGGAGCTAGTATAAGCTTGATGCCATATACGATGTATGAAAAACTCTGTTTGGGGGAACCAAAAGCTACTAGAATGAGTTTGAAACTTGCGGATAGGTCAATCCAACACCCAAGAGGAATAGTTGAAAATGTGCTCATAAAAGATGATAAATTCGTCCTTCTAATAGATTTCGTTATCTTAGATATGCCCGAAGATTTTACAGTTCCTATAATTTTAAGAAGACCGTTTTTGGCAACTGCTCGAGCTATGATAGACATGTTTAATAAAAAGATAACGCTAAGGGTAAGGGACGATGAAGTAATATTCGACATGGATTAATCAATTAAGAGATCACCAGGTGAAGGTGACGAATGCTACGGGATTCATGACCTGGACGACGCGATCAACGCAGAGGCCTAGGAATTGCCGGCCAACGATACGTCTGATTTATTTTTATTAAAAGGACTGGAATAATTAATTGGTCAATCAGACCTTGAAAGTTGTGAATCTTTTGAATGTAAAGTTGTCGATGATTCTGATTCAGGGGAACCAATACGGCGTATCGAATCTGTCAATACGTCGTATCCGGCTGCGCAGAAAATAGCAGAACCCAATAAAGTTGAAAGTGAACAACTTTATTCGGCCAGTGCTAACAAAATCGATGAGAAAAAACCTGAGCTGAAAATTTTGCCTCAACACTTAGAATACGCATACCTGCATGGAGACAAATCTTTTCCTATAATTATCTCATCCAAGTTGTCCGAAAGGGAGAAAATGTTACTTTTGCAAGTATTAGAGAAACGTAAGAGGGCAATTGCTTGGAAAATGTCAGACATCAAGGGAATCAGTCCATCATACTGCACACACAAAATTCTAATGGAAGATGACTACAAACCGGTCATTCAACCCCAAAGGCGTTTAAATCCCAAAGTCCAAGACGTAGTGAAAAATGAGATTGTAAAGCTTCATGATTCGGGGATGATTTATCCAATCTCAGATAGTTCGTGGGTCAGCCCTATCCACGTGGTTCCAAAAAAAAGGGGAATCACTGTGGTTTTGATTGACAATAATGACTTAATTCCGTCTCGCACAGTTACAGGATGGCGAGTGTGCATCGACTATCGTAAACTTATTGATGCAACTCGAAAGGATCATTTCCCTCTTCCCTTTCTTGATGGCACGTATCGGCCTTCCACGTGAATACAACAATAAAGACATGATTATAAACAATAAAGCATGATTATAAACAATAAGGATAAGCCGTCGCACTGAGCAGAAAATATTTTGCACGCCTCATGTGACTATTCGTCCATATTCACCAAGGTCGAGATTCCTTTAAGCAGCCGGTATCATTAGGAATCACACCAGCATTAATGAGGTGCTCCACTCCTTGCTTTGGTATACATGTGAATCTTTGTTGTGATTGTTCGGAATTGTTTTTATGACTGGATATGGTATGTGACATAATTAGAATGCATGATCAGCAATTTCAATATATATTGTATAAAAAAGAAACAGTTAGATAACGAGTCGTACATACGTTGGCATTCCTGATCATTTAACGATTTCACCCGTATGATGCTCATATTATATATGTAATTCCATCTGCATTGAATTGTGTAGTGCCATCAAAACCAACATATACGGGTTGCCTGCACTAACATGATATTATGTTGCTTATTCATGAGGTTCATAAAAGACTTTTTTCATGATTTCCTAAACAATGACCACTATAACTGAAGAAGCGAGTTTGATTTTTTTGATGATTGGCAAAAAGGCATTCACATTTTGAAAGAAAAACTAACCAAGCGCATATCAGAATATAATCCCTATGAACGTGCCCTCTGAGATTAATGATTGACGCTAGTGACTTCGCTATGGGACTGGCTAAGACACCGAATAGACGGGAAATCTACACCAATTCTATTATGCCGTAAAACTCTATAGAAATAATGCCCAAGATCATTACACCACCACTAAAAAAGAACTTCTTGCAGTTGTTTTCTCTTTTGATAAGTTTTGTCCATGTCTTATCTTATCAAAAACCGTAGTCTATACTGATCATTCAGCTTTGAAGTGTTTATTCAACAAACAAGATTCCAAACCAAGGCTTATAACGTGGGTTCTGCTTCTTCAAGGGTTTAACATTGAGATTAAAGATTAAAAAGGGGCATAGAACTTAATTGCGGATCATTTGTCAAGACTTGACAACCCAAACTCGGGAACATTCATGAAAGAGGAAATTGCTGACAAGTTTCCCGACGAACATCTTATGATATTGAAAACCAAGTTTAATGAGGACGAACCATGGTATGCTGATTATGTTAATTATATCGTTGGAAAGATTGTGCCTCCAAATTGGACACCTGAAAAAAGAAGAAGATTTTTCTCTCAAGTAAAAAATTATTTTTGGGATGAACCATACGTATTCAAGCTATGCCCAAACAATGTAATGAGGCGATGCATTGTTGGAAATGAAATCCTTGAAATCTTGGCACATTGTCATTCTGGACCAACTAGGGGTCATCATAGTGCATCAATTACTGGAAGGAAAGTCTATGAATTAGGATTCTTTTGGCCTAGCATCTTTAAATATGTTAAAGATTACGTAATGATATGTGATACATGTCAGAGATTTGGAAACATACCATCAAGAAGTGAGATGCCTCGGAACAATATTCAGGTATGTGATGTGTTTTGCATATGGGGGCTAGACTCTACGGGACCCTTTCCTAACTCGAAGGGAAACAAATATATATTGGTAGCAGTAGATTTTGTATCAAAATGGGTCGAAGCTCAAGCACTTCCTACAAACGATGCTCGCGTTGTGATTAAGTTTTTGAGAAGGCTATTTGCAAGATTTGGAGTTCCTAAAGGGGTTTTTAGATAGATAGGTTACCAAACTATCAACTTTTATTCGCCTAAGTTACTAATCTTTTTTTGTTCAATTAGGTTACTGGACTATCAAACCGGTTAAATTTAGTATCGAACTATCGGTGACTGGTTGCTAGTGTTAAATCCTGGTTACATTGCCAGCGTGGCATTTGACTTTTGATACAAATAAGTTACTCAACTTTGCGAATTTATTCACTTAAGTTACTAAACTTTGCGAATTTTTACACACACTTTTTATATATATTTTTATCCACACATTTTTTAAACACACATTTTTAAATTTCAACGGCTACTTTTCTCTTATAAATACCCCTTTACCATCATTTATTTTCTCACACAACTTCTTATCCAACTCTTCCAAATGGATTCCAATCTCAATAACGAAAATGATCAATGGGATCTCAGTCTTGATATAGATGATTTCGATCTTCCGATTTAACACCTATTTTGCGTCCCTTAAGAGCATCACATGTTGAAACATCCCCTCAATCCCAAAATCCATTTAGAATAAATACTCGTTCTACGGTATTGGTTTCAAGCAGCCAAGTTGCTTAAACAAAGGGATATTCTACTTGGTTTGGATAGGGTTGTAATGTCTACACAAGAATATATGAAGAAAGTTGTTGAGGATGTGGGTGAGGATGAGGATTTTAAAAGTGGGTTGTGGGTTACAGGCACCACTGATTAATGTGGAATGCTATTGGTGGCACGTGAGTGGGATGTTTAGTGAGACATCAAGAATTTTCTAAAGAATGGGAAACTTGACCAAGTTGTTGCAATAGTCAAGTCTTGTTCTCCGAATGTGATTGGCGGTTCTACTTCTTCAAGGGGTTGACATTGAAATTAAGAATAAAAAAGGGGCAGAGAACTTAGCTGGGGGTCATTTGTCGAGACTTGAGATCCTAGACTTGGGAACATTCACGGAAGAGGAAATCGCTGACAAGTTTCCCGACGAACATCTTATGATATTAAAAACCAAGTTAAATGAGGACGAACTATGGTATGATGATTATGTTAATTATATCGTTGGAAAAATTGTGCCTCCAAATTGGACACCTGTAAAAAGAAGAAGATTTTTCTCTCAAGTAAAAAATTATTTTTGGGATGAACCATACGCATTCAAGCTATGCCCAGACAATATAATGAGGCGATGTATTACTAGAGATGAAATCCGTGAAATCTTGGCACATTGTCATTCTGGACCAACCTGGGGTCATCATAGAGCATCAATTACTGGAAGAAAAGTCTATAAATAAATCAGGATTCTTTTGGCCTAGAATCTTTAAAGATGCTAAAGATTACGTAATGAGATGTGATGCATGTCAATGATCTGGAAACATATCATCAAGAAGTGAGATGCCTCAGAATAATATTCAGGTATGCGGTGTGTTTGATATATGGAGGCTAGACTTTATGGGACCCTTTCCTAACTCAAAAAGAAACAAATATATATTGGTAGCAATGGATTATGTATCAAAATGGGTCAAAGCTCAAGCACTTCCTACAAAAGATGCTCACGTTGTAATTAAGTTTTTGAGAAAGCTATTTGCAAGATTTGGAGTTTCTAAAGCTTTAATTAGTGATCGAGGGATACATTTTTGTAACTCTAAGAAAAAGCCTTGCAAAAACCAAAGTGACCAATAGGGCTATTAAACGTATCCGTTGGATATAATCTAAAGAATTGGTCTAAAAAACTCGATGATACGTTATGGGCATTCAGAACCGCCTATAAAACACCTACTGGATACACCCCCTTTTGATTGGTTTATGGAAAAGCTTGTCACTTGCTTGTGGAGATCGAACATAAAGCATATTGGGCACTAAAACAATGTAATATGGATCTCACAACTGCAACAAAGAACCGTTTCATGGAACTTAATGAATTGATGGAATTAAGAGATGAAGCATACGAAAACACCCGGATCTACAAGGAAAGAATTAAAAGATGGCACGACTCTAGGCTTCGTGGGGATAAGAACTTCAAAGTGGGAGACACGGTATTGCTATTTAACTCTAGATTTAAGATGCATCCGGGTAAGCTCAAATCAAGGTGGTACGGGCCAAATATGGTAAACACTGTGTATCCGTATGCAACCAAATAGATCATCGATATATTCGGAATCAACTATAAAGTCAACGGACAAGGGTTAAAGAAGTACCACGATGAACATACTGATGCAGAAGATAAAGAAGTAGTGGAGTTCGAACAAGATACAACGTTTTAGACAACCTCATAACTCGTCATGTGATTGTTCTATGAACATTCACAATTCTCAAGAAGAGCTACATAACTTCGTGGATGAAATTTGTCGTATGGTAATCATCATCCGTCTTGATATTATCAAGATCATCGCTTCCGTCCTCATTTATCCTTTTCTTTGTTTATCTTTATTTTTCCACACTATATGTTCGCATGAGCATGGATTAAGTGGGAGGGAAAACACTTCGTACACATAGAGTCTTCACTATTCACACCTTTCTTTTTTAACCACCTTTTACAATGCACAAACCTATGCCCAACTTGATGTCTCTTTATTAATCAACGGATCATCCTCATATCCCGACACTTATAAGCATTTTTACCTAAGTTGTCAATTGTCAAGTGAATTTCATAATGAAATGCGTTTCATTCTTAAACACATTTCTTACTATCGCTATACTCATAGTCTATCACTACACAACAAATCCCCTCACATACAAATGTTGGTCCTCACATCTCGTAAATGTTTCTTCACATTTCTAATAGTCTTCTCACTTCTAATGTTACTATTAGATTTCCTCCTACGTTTCGTGACAACTTAATTATTTCATCCGAAATATTTAAGTAACTTTAATTTGTGAAATGAAAATTTAAAAGTCACTTCTTCGCAAAACTCGTCACCTGAAATACACATTTTTTTCCAAACACCCCTTTCTCCTCTCTGCTACTATTGTTCAACGAAAAACTCTCAAACCAATGAAATTATCTTCTCAAGAACATCTCACACTTTCTATATAATCATCCAATCATTTCCACTTTCTAGCAAG
>BQNB010138064.1:0-13455 GCA_026074375.1 Tanacetum coccineum | reverse complement strand
TTAAATCTGCTTACATCAAAGGCTTTAGTGAGAAGATCTGAAACATTATGATTTGTATGTATCTTGACCATCTCAATCAGTCTCTTCTCATAAGAGTCTCTAATGAAATGATGCCTGATCTTTATATGCTTTATTTTAGAATGATAGACAGGATTCTTGACAACATAAATAGCACTCTCATTGTCAACATGAATCTTTGTCTGCTTACATCAAAGGCTTTAGTGAGAAGATCTGCAACATTATGATCTGTATATATCTTGACCATCTCAATCAGTCTCTTCCCATAAGAGTCTCTAATGAAATGATGCTTGATCTTTATATGCTTTGTTTTAGAATGATAGACAGGATTCTTGACAACACAAATAGCACTCTCATTGTCAACATGAATCTTTGTTTGCATAAAATTAAACCCATAGTCCAACATCTGATTTTGGATCCAAAGCACTTGACCACAGCAGTGAGAAGCAGTAATGTTTTCAGCTTCAGTAGTTGAGTTAGCCACCATAGTCTGCTTTTTACACTGCTAAGAGATTAACCTTGAACCAAGAAATTGACAACCTCCTATTGTGGATTTCCTGTCCAAGCTGGCACTTGCATAGTCACTGTCTGAAAAAGCTTCTAATATAAGAGGAGAGTCCTTAGGATACCAAATGCCCAACTTGGGTTGACCTTTTAGGTATCTAAAGATTCTTTTTACTGCATTCAAGTGGGAAACTTTTGGCTGAACTTGAAATCTTGAGCACGCACAAACTGAGAACATAATATCTGGTCTAGAGGATGTAAGGTACATCAATGACCCAATCATTGACCTGTATAAATGGACATCAACATCCTCACCATCTTCATCTTTGGTTAAAGCCTTGTTGGTTTCCATAGGAGTACTGGCTGTCCTTATACTAGAAAAACCAAATTTCTTCAAGATTTCACCAACATACTTGTCCTGACTAATGAAGATCCCATCCTCTTTCTGCTTGACTTGTAAACCCAAGAAGAAAGTGAGCTCTCCCATTGAACTCATCTGGAACCTTTTGTGCATTATTTGCTCAAAATCTGTACACAAAGACTTTTTAGTGGAACCAAAGATGATGTCATCTACATATACTTGTACCAGTAGAATATCATCCTTGACTCTTTTTATGAACAAAGTCTTGTCAATTTGACCTCTGTAGAATCCATTGTCCAGCAGATAGGTAGAGAGAGTCTCATACCAAGCTCTAGGAGCTTGGTGTAGACCATATAAGGCTTTCTCCACTTTGTAAACTTTTTCTGGAAATTCTGGATCCACAAAACCTAGAGGTTGGCTAACATATACCTCCTCAATCCCAATAAGTTACCCATAGAGAAAGATACTGTTAACATCCATCTGGTACACAAGAAAATTCATGAATGATGCATAGGCAAAAAATAACCTGATTGCTTCAATCCTGGCAACAGGAGCAAAAACCTCATCATAGTCAATGCCTTCTTCTTGTTTGTATCCTTGTGCTACCAGCCTGGCTTTGTTTCTGACTACTATACCCCTTTCATCTTTCTTATTTCTATACACCCACTTTGTACCAATAGCCTTTTTGCCATAAGGTAGGCCACTAAGGGTCCAAACCTTTCTGAATCTTAAACTGAAGGCACTCTTCTTGCATTGCTTCAACCATCTTTCATTCATCATCAAGGGCTTGAGTTATCTTGTGGGTTCTGCTGAGGAGGAAACATCAAATAAGCAGTTCAGAAAACTTGTGATTTGTCCTTCTCTGCTTTTGGATGTAGCTAATCATAGCATGTTCTCTAGAACTCTTCTTTGACATGCCCCTTGTTTGTACTGCTGATTTTGGATCTCCAATTATTTGATCTTTAGGATGAATAAAGTGTACTCTAGTTGTAGGAATACGACTGACAATAGTTGAAGGTTCCATGTTGTTGAAATCAGCCTCTGCACCCATAACTTGATTAGCAAAAGGAGAATTGTAAGTGTTCAAATCTTCATCATCAAAAGCACTGCCAAAAATGCTAGTATTTTGAACTTCAGCAGTATCCTCCAAATCAGGTATGAGAGGATCATCTGGTAGATCATTGACATTAAGAGGAAAGGATCCACCAAGAGAAATAAATGATGGTACAGCATCATTAGAAGTTCTTGGTGCACTAGCAGCATTAACTGGTCTGCTAACAGTATTAAAACTGTTAGTACTGCTGGCTTTAGTAGCCTTCCCTTGAAGAAGCTCCCTGTTGCACTGTGCTTCAAACTCTTTTCTAACAGCATCTGATTGCTCTGAAGCCTCCTTCTCTTGATCCATCATCTTATCAAGAACATTCTTCAAGGCTTGTTCATTCTCACTTGCTGGTTTTTGTACAGGAGTTTCACCAGCAGCATCATCAGCTGTATCATTTTTATACGTTTCATCTGAGCTCTTGTAGCTTGAAGAGATAGAAGACCATAATGGAAACACAATATATTGTTGAGTAGACACATTCTTTTCTTCAGATTTCTGTCATCACAACTTTCTTCAAACATGTATCACCCATTAGCTTTTTGGGGACTTGCATTATTGATATTTGTTCCCTGCAGTACTGGTGATAGTTTATAGAATTTGTTAAGGAATCAATATCAAAAAGCCAGTTAGGTCCTTGTCCTGCAACATTTGGTTTATTTTCAAGAAAGTTTACATGCAGATTCTCTTCAACTTTTCTGGTTTGAGAATTAAATACCCTGAAAGCTTTGCTATTTACAGAGTACCCCACTAAAAACCCTTCTTCAGCCTTCCCATCAAATTTGCCTAAAGGGTCTAGGGTATTTAGAATAGTAATAGGACATCTAAAAGGTCTCATGAAACTTATGCTTGGTGGTCTGCCAATTATAAGTTCATAGGGTGTCTTGTTATGAGGCTTGGTCACTAAAACCCTATTTAGAACATAACAAGCAGTATTAACTGCTTCAGCCCAAAATACAGTAGGTAGAAGTGAGTCTGCTAGCATAGTCCTAGCTGCCTCAATCAGAGTCATGTTCTTTCTCTCAGCAACTCCATTTTGTTGTGGAGTTCTGGCAATACTAAATTCCCTTTTTATCCCTTTTAATCTACAGAATTCATTCATTTCCCTGTTTTTGAATTTTGTCCCATTATCACACCTGATTACTTTAACCTTATGGTTTAATTGGTTTTCTATTTTTGTTATAAATCTCTTAAAAATCCCACCAGTCTCAATCCTAAGAGGCTTAAGAAGAAAACCCAACTAAACCGCTAAAGTCAATCAATCAACATAAAAGCAATTGTTTTATGGTTGATACTCCTAACAGATGTTGGACCAAATAAGTCCATATGCAACATCTGTAAGGGTTGGCTGATAGAGCTCATAAGTTTAAGCCTTACTAGAAGCCTTGTGTTGCATTCTCCCCTTCTGACAAGCAACACAAGTTATTGGTCCATTGTCAAAATCTTGAAAGGAAGAACCTTTTACAAGTTTCCCTTCACAAGGTTTATTCCTTGTTTTAAAATTTCACATGACCCAGAGAAGGCCTCTATGCCATAATTTAGGAAACTCATGATGTGGCTTTTGCAAACAAACAGTTAAATCTCCAGAAGGAGACTTACATGCTTTAAATCAAAGTTGTACACTAGTTGCTTGCTTGGGAAACTCTAAGCATACTTGGCTTCATCAAGTTACTTTAAAATCAGGAGACAAAACAAGACATTCAGTTTTAGTGAAAAGAACACTGTTTTTCTTGTCACACATTTGTGAGACAGAGAAAAGATTAAACTTTAGTTCTTTGACAAAAAACACATCTTCAAAGTCTAACTTATCTGTTCTTATCTTTCCTTTTCCTGTTATCTTACCACCTCTAGCACTTCCACCAAAAGCAACAAAACCTCCATCAATGTCTTGATAGTCAGTAAGGAAGTCTTTGTTCCCTGTCATGTGCCTGGAACATCCACTGTCAAATATTCCTTTGTTCTTCAAAGCTTGTTGTGGATTTCCCTACACAAAAGTAAGAGAGTCAGTGTCTCTTGGGGACCCAAGCCACTACTGACTTGAGTCTGCCTTATGGATCTATATAATTTACTCTTTTTGAGACCCATGATCCACTATTGTCTTTGGAGACATTGTTTAAATCAGTCATTTTAGGTCTCCAAACACAACCTGCTGAGGCCTTAACAGCAGTGACCCCAGTTCCCTTAACAGTACTAACTGCTGTTTGCCCAGCAGTATTAACACCATTTACTCTGACAGTATTAACTTTTTCATTTGAAATCCTGGTATTTGATGTTGTTGATTTATAAAAAGGCCTTCTAATAGGTGAATGAGACTTATGAAAAGCATTTGTTCTTAATTTTGAAACATTCACTCTATTTGTATGGGTAGCATATTAACTGGTCTGAATGTAACAGTTGATGTTGTTTGCTACTCAAGAGAGAGCTTATGCTTGGCATGCACTAACTGTACTTTTTCAACCTGTTAAGACTGCAAATGGAACAAATTTATTTTGATGATTTATTCTCTAAGTATTGTTCCAAACTGGTCTAATTTCCCTTTGACCAGTATTCTTTCCCAAATTTTTCAAAACAGACTTTTTAGCCATTTTCTTTTCATGAAAATCATAGTCTTTTATTAAATGGCTGTAACTGCCACAAACAAAACAGGCTTTCTTGTAAACCAAATCCTAACCCTATTTTTTGTGTCATTTTCTCATTCCAATCTCTTCTATCTACCTTAGGATTTTAAGTGGTTATCCTAGGTTTTTCAGCTTGTTTAGGTTTAACAGATTCATTCCTAGCATTAGTAAACTCAATCCTTTTAAGACTAGGTTTGTCTGTTGCTTGCAAATCATTAGATTGAAAAATGTCCTCATCATCACTAACCCAATCTTCAATAATAACTCCACTAGGCCTAACAGATTCAACTCTAGGCATTTCTACACTAGTATTGCTAGTTTAAGAGGTACTTGTTTCAACTTGAGACACACTAGCACTAGTCTTATTTGCTGTAGGCCTATAAACAGAATCATCCAATCCTGTAAAAAGATAGGTCAGCTAGTGGAGGTATGTAGTTCCCAGTTAAAGTAGGAGGAATAACATGATATCCATTATCCTTTTTGAACCTATTATTTGTTTGATTGTCATCTCCATCACTTTAACGACTATCAAATACACTATTAAACAATTCACTACCACTTGAATCATTTTCATTCAATTAATCTCCATATCTTAGACCAGTTTTATCTTTAGAACTTAATTGACTATTAATCAGTTTATTTAAGTTTTTAGAAGAGGTTTCAAACTTTTCTAGTTTAGCTTTTAAATCATCTTTTTCTCTTAAGGTTTCATCTAACTGATTTTTAAGTCTAGTGACAACATTACTTTTGTCTTTTACTTCAAATTCTAAGACTGCAATCTTTTCTTCATAGATAGCTTCATTTTTCTGATGAACAACTAACTATCATCTACAAGATTCTGCCTAATTGATAAGCTACAATTTCTAGATTAGCCTTACTAAGGGTTTGTCTCTGTTCATCAAATTGTTTTTGAAGTTTTTCATATATTTTACACAGTTTTTAGAACAAGATTGTACCTTTGTGTCAGACCCTAAGGAGTTTGCAGTGTAGGCCATAAGAGCAAACTCAGTTGGTTCATCTTGAGCTATATAACTCCAGTCATAAAAGAAAATGGGTAAGATAATGGTGTCTTGTGTATTAATCAAGTTTTGGCCCCCAGTCCATCTTAGACAATCAAAGCATTGTCCTGAACAACCAATGCATTAGAGGTCTCTACTGGTACAGTCCTTCTGGTGTTGTCCCTGCTCCTATACCCTGCATCTCCATTCCTGTTCCCTTGATTTCTTGATGCTCTACATCCCCTTGCAAAATGACCCCTTCTATGACAGTTAAAGTATTCAACCTTAGTTTTATCAAAACCTACAGGTTCTTTGCCATTGAAGATTAACTTTCTTCCAGTCTTCTTATAAAATCGCTTAACCCTCAACACCTGCCATTTAAGGTCTATTTCTTCCAAATCATCATGGTGAATCTACTCTAAGTCTTCATCATCCAGTTGTGGACTATTTGACTGATTAACAAAGAATGAGAACATTAGATCATTAGTATATAGAATGATGAAGAGCATGTCCTTAAAGAAATTTATGGCCTGATGCAGTAGAAACACCATTAGCAGTATTAACTTCATTACTGTTGCTAGTGTCTTCTGCAGAGAGAAAGGCCACATTCTAAGAGTTTGAAGATGATCCAGAGGAACCTTTGATATCAGCTTCAAACACTTTTAGGTTATTGTATAGATCATCAATATCCAAATCATCTATACCATCTTTGTTCCTCATAATCAAGGCTACATTGTTCCATGATGAAGGTAGAGCTCTTAAAAATTTCTGATTTGCATCTTCATTAGGAACAACTGCACCATGAACTTCTAGAAGGCTGATAAGTTTTTGAAACCTATCATATGCTTTATCTAAGCCTTCTGTGTCAGATACAAAAAAGTTTTCAAATTGTTGCTTCAAAACAGTCTTCTGCATCTTCTTAGATTCAACATTGCCACCAAATCTACTCTTGATAGCAGCCCACAGAGACTTTGCATCCTTTATTCCATGGAACCTCAGTTGATACTCATCAGGAATAGCCAAAAGCAAAATGCTTTTAGCTTTTCTTTCTCTTTGTCTTTGTAATAGTGCTTGAGCAGTCTTTGGAGGTACTTCAGTTTCAACACCTTTTTCATCAGTTGTTACTTGTATAGGACCATCACCATTCAAGATCACTTGCCACAAACTATAATATGTGTTAGTGAGATACTGCTCCATCCTCATGCTCCAAAGGGTATATTCACCCTTTTTGAGGATAGGAAGTTTTATAGTAGACACCATTTGAGGAGATTCTACTGGTGCTATTTGTGTTGCAGGTTCTTCACCAGACATTGTGTATTATAGGAAGAGATCTAGATCTGATAAAGTTCTTCTTATTCAGAGTTTCTCCACAAGCTCTGATACCACTTGTGAAGTCCCAAATAAACAGATCTTCTTAGCTTGTTAAAGCTTAGTTAACCTGGATAAATCCAAACTAACTATAAGAGAAACTATGATTGTAAATACTACAAGTTATGCAGAATCTAACTTGCAATACTAAGAAGAACAATGAATACTAAACTTGAATATATTGATTGCAAATATTCTGCCAAGGTTACAGAATAACTAACTATGAGATATGTGTTTTCTATGAAAGATCGATATATCTAACTATAATGGGCTTACAAAACGCGTTAAGTGATCATGCATATTATTCCTAATATATCTCATGCATATCTCATAAGCAGTACTAACTTCTTATACTAACAGTACTAATAAACTAACTAACAGTACTAACTATACTGACAGTACTAACATTTGTACTTGTAGTACTAACTAATATAACTAGCAGTACTAACTACTTAGTCTATTTCTTCAGTCTTTAGCAGCAGTATCAATCTTGAACCACCAGTAGTAAAGTAGTACTGGCAGTAGTAACTTAAAATTCCCAACAGGATATGCATAAAAACTTGGCACTCATTGCAAAGTACTTCAAAAAGATCTACAAACCTACCAACAACAACCTCAGAACTTCTTCAAACTCCAGAAACAAGAATGTGGATAATTCTCCAAGGTACAAGAATGACAATTAGACTGGGCAGTTTGGTAATCAGAGGACATTGACAGTTGCTGGGGCTAGGGAGACTGTAGGCATTCGGGTAATGCAGTAGACTGGGATACAATGTTTTAATTGCAAGGAATTTGGTCACTTTGCTAAGGAATGCAGGAAACCAAAAAGGGTAAAAGACTCAACGTATCACAAGGAAAAGATGTTGCTGTGCAAACAAGCTAAGAAAGGTGTTCCATTATAAGTAGAGTAAGCTGATTGGCTAGAGGACACAGATGAGGAGATCAATGAACAAGAAATAGAAGCACATTACAGTTTCATGGCAAAGATTCAAGAAGTATTACCTCAAGAATCATATTCAACTGCTTAGCTATTAGAACAGGTACAATATGATGCTGAATATAATGTGTTTGCTAGTGAAAGACAGCATTATGAGCAACCTGAATCCATTTAGTAAACACATTGTAAGTGGGAAAAGGTTGATAGTAATGTCATATCCTTTCCTGATTCACCGGAATATGTGTGATAATGATATCCAGACTGACTATAAAAAGATCAAATTGAAGTAGAATGTGATGATGAGCGTGATGTGCTTGCTAATTTAATTACAAATCTAAAACTTGATGTTGATGAAAATAAAAAGATTCAAAAGCAATTAAAGAAAGCAAACACGTCACTTGCTCGTGAATTGAAAGAGTGCAAATCTATTCCTTGGTAAAACTAGTGATGAACTCAAGTGAGGGAGTCTAATAGTATTTGGGATAGTTGCCTAATTGCACTTCAAAACAAACAGACTGAGCTTGAGAAGTACATGGCCTTTAATGATCGTATAGTTGAATATGACAAACTTGAACGTGAGTTAAATGAAACTCTAGAACTATTAGCTCAAAAAGAGATTGACATAAAAGAAGGTTTAAAACTTAAAGCCTATGAAATTTCAGTTGTCAAAGAGAAACACGATGAGTTAGTCAAACAGAGTCTTCTAACAAAGTCACATTACGAAGGTCTTGTCAAAGAGAAAACAAAGGTAATAACGGATTTGAAACTTAAGGAAGAAAAAGACATTGACAAAATGATTTCAATGGAAAAACAATTAAAGTTTTTGAATGAAATTGTTTACAAAAGGAATCAATCAATTCAAACCATACATATGTTAGCTCCCAAAGGCCCAACATTCAATGGTAGACCAACCTTTGCAAATCCAATGTACCTCAAAATGGCTCAATCTGAAAAACCATGTTTGTATGAGATCCCAAATGACCAATCTGATCCTGCAAACAGACTCGTCCCCGATAGGGAAGAGACTCTGACTCTTGAAAAAGAGAGTCGATCAAAATTGAATAAAGACTTAGTGAGACCTTATGACTACACAAAGCTAAATAGTCTTTATGAAATTTTCAAACCAGCGTCACAGGAATATAATGAACAGTTGGCACATGCAAATGAAGTAAGGAAGAAAATGTGGAGAAAATCTTTTGTGAAATTTAAACCAAATATTTTCAAAAACATCGGTTTCTTACCTGTTTCAAAATCAATAAGTAAAAGTAGACAAGCGTACAATGTAATGACAAATAACATAAATCACTTTAGAGAACTTGTTGATCAAGCTTGGGAAAAGCATTCTCATAATCATTTTCGTGCCCCAACTGCTCTTGATATGGAAGTGCTAATAAAAACATGTTTGATGCCTCTTGCCATAAAGACACAGAATGATAGTTTCGCATTTGTTCATGAACTTAAGCAAGAAATGCATGCTGATTTAAAGTACGTTGAATCCCTTGAAAAAGAAATTGACGAACTTGAATCTGATAAAGCAGAATTTTCAAACATGTATGATATACTTTTGCAAGAATGTGTGTCTAATGATGTTATGTGTTCTTATTTGCATTCGTTATCTGATTTAGATGCTCATGCTGAATTGCAATGCTTATATGTTCATAAAGTGAAAGAATGTGAATGTCTTGCACAAAAGCTTTCTAAACAAACTAAAACTGTTAGTAAAGAAGTTTATAATGAGCTCTCACGAAGTTTTGCTAAATTAGAAAAACACTCGATTTCTCTTGAACTTGCTTTACAACAATGTCAAGAACAAATAAAAAATGACACAGTTTGCAAAGAAAAAGCGTCAAATGTATTTCTGAAAGAACGTGAACAATATTTTGAAATACAAGATTTGAAAGCTCAATTGCAAGACAAGAACATTGCTATAAGTGAGTTAAAGAAACTCATTGAGATATGTTTACACGCTCCCTTTAGGCGAGAAAACCGATTACAACGTCGCTTAGGTTATTTTCCGACACTAAGCTAAATGTCGAGTCCTAATCTTAGCTAGAACCAATCTACAACTTCACAAGATATACACTCACAAGATCTACACTATTGGATCTACACAATATCCGAATCACACAAATACACAAGATAAATACAATCGAGGTTTGGTTACTAGCAAGAAAAGAAGATGAGAGATCCACCTAATTAAACACTTCATTTCTTGCTGAATAACGATGTTCTTCCCTTGCACTTGAATGAGAGGAAGAGAATGAAGAAGAAAGAGATAAGATCACTTGAAACAAGATCTAAGTATGTTAGTGATCAAGAGTTTTAGTGAGAGAAAGAAGTTTTAGAGAGAGAAAGAAGAGACTGAAAAATTTCGTGCAAAGAGGAATAATTTTCAACAAGGGGTGGACCAATATTTATAGACAGGGAAAAATAACGGTAACTGGTGGTGGTCCCGGCGGTCCCAAATATATAAGGGGGCCGCCAGGCCTATAAGGGGGCCGCCGCCTATACTCCGCTCCCTTTTTTGTCTTTTTGTGGGGAAGTTGTACCTGGTGAAATAACTTTCTGTTTTTGGAGGGAAAATTTTGAATTCAAATTTATTTTATAATAAAATAAACTTTCTATTAATTAGAAAATATTATGTATAATTAAATTTGGTTGAAAATCATTTGTCAAAATGTAATAGACGAGGTGGGGGAAAGGGGAAAAAAATATTATCTGATCACTAATCATGCTTAATGATTTGTTTGTTCATACTTTAAGTGTCACTAAACTAGAAATGGAATTTTTACGATTAATAATTTGTAAAACGATTAATATTATCGTAACTTTTTTACATTTTTTATTATCAAAACGTTGAGGAAGGTCGAAAATATAAATAAACGATTTTTAACAATATTTTATAAACATCTCCCCCGCTTTTTGACTATGACAACATATAAATTCATTTGTATAAAAATGATTAGTTACACATTATTAATGAGTTTTTGGTCCAATCTCCCCATTTTGTCGAATTCAAAAAGGATGAACGGTCGAGTGTGTGGTAGGAAGAAAGAAATCGACAATATCAAACTCCCCTGATGAATCCTCTTATCCTGAGGCAACCAAGGGATCGATCTTACGAAAATTGTTTTGCTACAAAACAAAGTTAGAAGTACAAGTGCAAGACAAATATCTTTTTAATGTAACACATTATATTTAAGTCACCAAAGGTAAAGTTTCATTCAACCAATAAGAAACTCATACAAATAGCAAATGCAACTAATACATTCATGCAAAATAAAGCTAGTCTTAAATGATTCATGATTCATAGAGAATGACTTTTTGAGCAAAAAGATTTAGCGTGGACAACGATTATGAAAACATTGAAGACTTTTCATCCAACGGTGGAGGTGGAAAAGTGTGAGGTGATTCGTGGTGAAAGATATTCAAGATGGAGCAAACTGATGTTCATCTCATCCTTAAGTGAATAAAAGTCGGATATGAGAACAAAACATATGCAATTTGAGACCCTTGATATCATGATAAGTTGTAGAAAAAGATGGCCCCATGTAGTTGGTTGAGTTGTTGTTAGTCCCTTAGGAAATAGATCTCCTGCAGCCTATTAAGAATAGATATCCAAGATGTATAAATACAGTTGACTAAGTATAAACACCATTATAGAATAATAAATGTTTTAATGCGTAATCTTAACACAAGTACTAAGAAAAACAATAAGAACTAGTAAATAAATCATAATCTGCTTTGAATGATTACAGATTACAAACTAAATAAGATAAGATTTTGCTATAATATCTTGGGTTATATCTAACTATGCCAAAGGGATCCTTTTAAGACTAAGGATAAACCCTAACAAACAGCTTACAAAAGCGTACATATCTTTTCCTAAAATATCTCATACATATCTCTTAAACGGTACTAACTATTTTCTACTATCGGTACTAACTAACTGATCAGTACTTAACATTTTGTACTGTCAGTACTAACTATAACTATCAGTACTAACTATTTGTACTGTCGGTACTAAGTTAGGAAAACATAAATCCTAACAATCCTCCCTTAAACATGAATGTTGAACTCTTTTAACTTCATGTTTCTTCAACTTCTTTAACACATAGAGGATGTATCCAAACACTCTTATCATTTCTTGATCTTTTAAACTCTATCCTTCTTCAGCAGCAACTTTGTCTTCTCAGCAACACAGCAACATCTTTTCAGCAACAATCCAACTAAGTTGGCTTTGTAGTTTTTGGCAAACTACCAGCCATTAACGGATTTGATGTTCCTTTACCAGTAGCCGTTTGCTCTGGGATAGTTAACTCTTTATTTTAAAAACATGGTGAGTTAATTACCATACAGTTTTTGGTAAACTGTCAACCATCAACGGAATTGATTTGTCTTTACCAAATACCGTTTGCTTTTGGACTAGCCAATGCTTCATTGCCATAACATGGTGCATTGAAAAACCATATAGTTTTTAGCAAACTATCAGCTATCAACAGATTTGATTAGTCTTTACCATGAACTGTTTGATCATGGACTAGCCAACTCTTAACCATGAAGCAAGGTGAGTTGAGAACCCTACAATTTTTGGTAAATTGTCAACCATAAACGGATTTGAGAAGTCTTTACCACAAGCCGTTTGCTTATGGACTAGCCAGTTCTTATGCCTGTCAAGCATGGTGAACTGATGACCATTTGTTGTGTGGTGGTTAGCCAACACTCAAACCCTTCTCAATTCCATCAACTTTATCCTTCAGGTTCTAACTCTGCAAGTAACTTCTTGATAAATCTAATCAACTCTAATGCCATAGTACTGTCTTCTTCAGACTCTAACTTTAACTTCAGCATTTGCACTATTACTTCCTTTCTCAAAGGATACTTCTTCTCTACCAGCATATGAATGACTAATCCTGTTTCAGTCACTAAGGTATGTACTCCTGAAGAACCATGTAGCTTCCAACTCACTATATTCCAATCCTGCTGTGAATTCCAAAACTCATCTTCATCATCTGGATTGAACATAACCATCAGATCTCCCCAAAGTACTCTGTCAAAACCTTCAGGTATCTCATCTTGATATCTGTCCATTACCAGTTGATACACAGCATTCAAATCTTCTCTATCAAATATGGACAATACCCTCATCAAAGTGCTAAAATATCTCTTTTGTCCATTGCTTCTAATCACCACATTTTGATTAATTTCTTCAAAGTGTTCAGCTTTATCAGCCTGTGGTTTAGTTCCAAGACACTCTGTTTTCCATTCTTTGATAGGATATTTCCTGTCAAGTATTTCATAATCTACTTCCTTTTCCTCATCTGGAGCTATAGTTAAGTGTAATCTCAGCTCATCATTCTCTTTATCACTATCATCTTCAGAAGTGTTTTGAATGTATCTTCTTTTCCTTGACTTCATCTTTTTCCTAGTACCAAGTTTTCTCTTTCTGGTACTTTCTTCTTCTTTACTCTCCTCCTTGACTTCTTCTTTACTCTCCTCCTTGATCACTTCACTTTTAGAGGAATCAATTCCTTTTTCATTCATCTTTTTTA
>BQNB010138063.1:0-17760 GCA_026074375.1 Tanacetum coccineum | reverse complement strand
TTTATAAATCAAACCGCTCTGATACCAATTGAAAGTCCCAAATAACACGTCTATATAGAAGATAACACTCATCAAGTAGTAAATAACACAAGTAATAAATTTTCAATCGTGTAATGCTTTATTGATATAATCAAAGTATTACAATATGCTAATCGCATAGGTTGAATGACAATGTGAGATCACCCTTTGAACAAGTAAACTTGACAATGAATCAAGTTTACAAGTGAACTTATAGAGTCCTGCTGATAGGATCAGCTGACTAAAGTGTAAGTCTTACAAAGGATTAAATGCTATAATAAAGACAACAATAAAAGCGATAAACATTTACTCCTAAAAAATTCTCTATTTATAGTAATCCAAGGTTGTATCCTTAGCGGGGGCAGTTGGGACATGTCAAGAATCCTATGGTGGAAGTACAACTACATTTAATGCACGTTCATTCTTGGAAACATCCCGCCCATACTTTTATGAATAGTTCTGCCAACTGTTCACAACTTTCACCAACTCGTACTTTAGTTCAGGCTTTAAGTCAAACATAACTTTGTCCCGCCATTATGCTTTATTGACTTATCCCGCCTAAACTCCACTCAGAGAAGCTAAGTTTAGCCTGCTCTTCTTCAAAGGGTAATATGATCATCAGGGTATTGCCACCCCTGACTCTCATTAAACCTTTAGCGTATTCCTTCTACATACCAGCTGATATCCATCCCAACTGATGAGTATGTCTTCAAGTAATCTTTGACATCCTTGACGATGTCTTTGATTGAATACGTCTGAGGTGCTCACTAAGGCTTTGCACTCAGCGAATCCTTTACTACTCTCTGATGCATTATACCCAGCGAGTCTTCATTGCTCGCTGATGCTTTGCACTCAGCGAGTCTTTAATACTTAGCCTAATTTCTGTTTAAATCTAGGTAAAGATAATTGGGCACTGAATTGGCCCAACACAATTTGTAACAGAACCTGTAGTGTTCTAATTTACAGATATTTCATATGAGAGAATATATTATTACCTGGAATTTCAAGAGGTAATTTATAAGTGTATTTTCATAATTGGAATTTGTAGAAACTAGAAGGGGGGTTGAATAGTTTTACCGTTTTAAAATTAAAACTTAGATTGTCGACTTATGTGAATTCAAGAGATATACACAAGTATATATGATAGTGATGCAATAAGTAAAAAATCTACAGAATATAAGCTAGTAAAGATAAGAAAGATCAAACCGATGACACAATGATTTATAGTGGTTCGGCTACGAAGCTCCTCTTCGCCCTACTCCACTCCCCAAGTACCCAACTTGAGAGTTATCTTCACTATGTCAACAAGCTCCCTTTAGGCGGAGAAAACTGTACACTTCGCTTACACTTTTTCCGGTACTAAGCTAAATACCGAGTTCTACTTCGAGATAGAACCAATCTAACACACTATGTATTTTGAGGCCTAAATACTAACCTATCATACACATATGATACACACAACACACAACACAAGATATACAAGATGAATGATTATCACAAACGTGATGACACAACTAAACTAATAACACTTGAAGCTTGATGTCTTCTTGAGTGTTCTTCACTAAAGAGTGGAATGAGTTGATCACTTGTAATGGATTATGTAACAAGTATAATGATCAAAGAATATACAAAAGATAAAATATGTATGAGAAAAATATTTGTCAAGAGTTGTTTAAAATGAAGGAATGAGGTTGGTATTTATAGGCAACCATTTGAAATTCAAATCTGTCCCAGGGGAACCATCCGTGCGACTCACGGATCCACCATCTCCTGGATCCGTGCAGTGCATTTGGTGGATCCGTGGGAGGAGCTGGGACAAAATTTGTCATTTTGTGATTAACCCCAAATCTATACAAAATATTGTTTTGTACTTATTAAAACTAGTTTAATAGATAAAATATTTCTTATCACCAATAAGGAAAGATTTTCTAGATTTGGGAAGATTTGGAAAGATTTGGAAAGATTGTTTCCACTTATGGTTAATCCTATTTTGTCTTACATGATTAATATAACTAGCTTATAATTAATCATGTGTTAAGTTAAATCATTTGATTAGAAAAGGTTTATGCAAATGATAATATTTTTCTTTGATCATTAACTATGTTTAATAATGCCATATTCATACCTTAAGTGATTTGTCGGCGTCAAGTAAACTTTCGACTAAATAACTTGTTTACGTAAACTTTTACGTAGTATGACATTATATTTGTTATTATCAAAACATGAAGATCATTAAATATAAATATCATTTTTACGCGAATATTTGTATTAACAATCTCCCCCTTTTGATGATGACAAAATATAAACTCATGATTATTTAAATGTTACTAAATAAGTATTTAGTAGATGAGTTTACATATCTTCTCCCCCTTTTTGTCGAAGCAAAAAGTGTCGGTGAGGGGGTCTTGCAAGTCTTGTCGTTGATGAATGCTAAGTCACTTGATGACGAATGCAAAAGAAAAAAAATAACGACAAAGTTGCAAGTGCTCCCCCTTTGTGTATACTCCCCTTGCTTAGGGTACCAAGGAATCGAGCTATGGATGCGTTGCTAAAAAATAAAGTTAGTAGACAAGCAAAAATATATATGACAATTACAAATGCACATATATACATTTTATGTAATAAACATCCATCAACACAACAAATAAAAATAATGTTAAATCCATTATAAGGGATAGAACATAAAATTTGGCGTAAAAGCCATTACATGATAAGCTTAAGCAAAGAAGAAAAAAAAGAAAACAAATAAAAATCCTAAATCTTAGGATATATCATTTTCCCATATAATCTGAGGGGTCAGGTGAGATTTGCACGCGGCTAGTACGGAAAGTAAGGTGGGTGTGGTGAAGGACCGAGGTGGTGTCGAATGTATGAGAACATATAGTTGACACGGTTTCGGAGCATTAGGATTTCATGCCTTGTGGTGCTGCAACATTAACAAAACATGTTGTGAAGGTGAGGTATGTCATTTGGATGAACAAAATCTAAAATGTTTGGAGGATTAGGAAAATCTTGATTTCTAAGATTTGGTGGTGGATGGTGAGGGTTTTCAAGTGGAGGTGCATTATTATGGAGGAGAGGTGTGTTGTTAATGTTAACAAACAAAGTTTGGGTTGATGGCAATGATTCAAATTCGGGTGGTGGATTTAGAAAACCAGGAGGTGGTCGAGAGACATGTGGGGGTGGAGATGGATTAGAAGGGCCCGGTGGCCAATTATCCATGGGTTGAGCATAGGGATCATTTGATAATATTTGTGGTGGTTGAAGTTCTTGAGGTTCAAGTTTTATGAGAATGACAAAACAAAGTTTTGGTGGGGGTACAACGTGAGTTGGTGTTAGAGACTCACTTGGTGATGATGGAGAGGTATAGTGTGTGCTCTTGCTAGAGACGGATTTTGATGGAGCTTGTGGTGGTGAAAGGGATTTCTTTCTAGGAGGTGGTGAAGGTGTTCTCTCATTTGGTTGTTCCTCACTTGAGGATGTGAGATTAATATAGTTTGGATACTTGACACTCATTCTTGCGGTTTTTCTTTTAAAGTTTGGTGAGTTTGTTTTGGATGAACTAGTCATGGTTTTGAACTAGCAAGGTTGTAAGTAAGGAGTGTAAGCAAAATGTGAGGAAAATGGTGTTTGAGGATGATGATTATAAGATAAAGTAGAAAAAGTTATAAATCAAGAAAATTTGAATTTTGGCACCTGGCCTAGAGATCTACGGATCCACCAAAACAAGGTACGGATCTACCATATGGTGGATCCGTAGGTCGCAAGTTTTCATAAAAACGACCAGAACATGCATTTACGCCCTAAACATAAAATAAATTATCATGTAGGCATCATTATCATCTACCAATAATATTAATATGATAAAATATGCATAAGGCATAGCATATCAAACTTACTAATTCCTATTCAAGCATGCAGATTAACATAAACAAGTTAATAATTCAAAGACATGATAATTAGATATTCAGGTTGTTTTTCAAACAAGCCTTCCTTCAACGGCATCCCTTCTTTAACAACCTTGCAAAGTTGTGCAATGCTTGATCCAAATTTTTAAACATCCCTCTTGTCTCCCTTTGTTCCTTTCACATGTTCGGATCATCCTTAAGAGCCTTATGATAAGACCTAGGAGAAAGCTTAGTACTAGGCAAGACTCCATTGTCCGAAGGTGGTGATTCGGTTGAGGATGAGGTGGACAATTGGGTGCGTTTTGACTTTCCTACATTCCTAGCTCTCTTGGGAGGAGGCCTTTTGGGTTATTTTGCCTTAAGGGAGGACATTTTCCTAGGGACAAGTTTGTACCGTTCATCGAATAACCCTGGTGCCATGTTTTCTTTGAGATTCTTAAAGAGACGAGTTAAGATCATGCCATATGGTAGAACTTTGTCTCGTCTATCTCTAAAGAATTACATCCTCCTAATGATGAAGTAGGCAAGGTTAAAAGGTTGTCTGTTTGCTAGGCAATACAACATCAAGGCAATAACTTCTTGAGTATGGTCTCTATTTCCTATGGCGGAATAGACGTTTTCCCTAATGACTAGCTCACAAGGTCTAAGATGATCAAGAAGCTCATGTGTTTCAATTTGGTTTGGCAATTTGTAAATGGTGTTTCCTTCTTTGTCTACTTTTTCATGGACGGTTATTCTATAGATTAGGTTTCGGATATCATCAAGAGCAGGGAGTTGAGAATTATAAGGCTTAATTTGCTCTAGAGTTTTCTCAAGTTCATCAAGACCCCATGTATCAGAGTAGATGCAAATGCCTCGGTTAGGGAGATGGGTAAGCTCGGTGAATTAAGCAAGAGAGAGGTTGAAGTGATGATTGTTAATAACAAATTAGATTGAGAAGTGGTTGTTGGAGTCTCTTTCTAGCCTAAGAGTTTTGTACAACTCAAAGATGAACCTAGGACAAATTTGCTCATCTAGGATAGCAAGCAATCAAAATCTATAGCCGTAAACTTAGCCACTAAGTCATCACTAAGATCATTATAGAAGGATGGGTCAATGGTTCTCCCTTCATGTAAAACCCCGTATTTAAGGTCACTACTTATTCCGAACTTATAATTATTCTCTAAGTTATATATAATTCATTTTATTATTTTAGCCGATTTTTATTAAAATCGCCGTTTTAATTATTCGGAATCCATGTTTAGAATTATTATTCGTCTTAAATCCTACATAATTTAAGTTTTCAGAAAAGTATCCCGTATGATGTAAAACTATTTTTATTTTGTTCGTTTTCACTTCGTGGTTCCGCCTTAACTTTCGTTATATTTTACGTTAGTACCCGTTAGCCTCAAAACTATCCACCTATCTTAAAATTTATACCCTAAACACTAAATAATACAACTAACTATTTTAGTTAGTGGAATAAACCACCTCATTCATGAGGTGGCTTAAACCTATATGATTACCATTACACTTGGCAAAACCTTCTCATTTCCTTCCACTAGTGCATGAAAACACTAAGTCTCATCTCATTTTTCTCATAGTAAACATCACCAAAACCATCTCTCACCCTCCTTCTCCATTATTTCGTGTATATCTACCACCAAAACACCAATTTCAATCTTTTGATGATGCTAAAATTATCCAAGAGTTGTAGGGTTAAGAGGCTTATAGGTGTTCTTTGGTAAAATCTCTTCAAAATCATCTTATGCAAGAGTTTGGGTTAAATCTTTCAAGACAACAACAAGAAGTAAATATTAGTTGGATTAAAATGAAGATATGGGGCTGAAAGTTTGATTTGGGTTGAGCTTATTTTGTGGGTTGTTGCATTGGAAACTTTATCAAGAAAGGTGTTTAAGTGGTGCTCATTACCACTAGTTTAATTTACTTTTGTAAGCCTCTATTTTGTTTTCTTCATTTGATTTTATAAAAGTTATACTTTAATTTGATTACCTACTGTAAAACATGTTTATTGATGATCATGAGGAGATGTGACAAAGTGGTATGGCATTGCATGCACTTTTGGTGAGGTCAAATCAATGAGAGTGAGTGTTGATAAAGTGGTATTTTGGGGACTGTTTTAAGTCAGCAGATTGTTGGTCTTAGTATGAATTATTTTTAGCTTGTGGCCTACTGGACAATTCATATTTTAGGTAGATAAACATTTTTAGATTATGTGGTGAGTTGGATGGAGCCGTATCTCCTCCGGATGAGTGAGATATGGCCGATTTACCGAAACTAGTCGAATCTGGACAACTGTTTGGAAAATAAGTATAAGTCTATATTTTTACACTAAAATGTTGAAATAAAAAGTTGATCCCTGTAGTAGACACATAAATCTAACACCTCCATTTGGCCTCACTTTAATTGCTATCATAGATTGGGATTTATGGCCGTTTCCGTAAAGGATTAAAATTCAGGAAATAATCTGATTTGGATGGTCAAGGGTAAAATAGTCTTTTACTATGGTTCTGAAACTTTTAGAGGATAGGCCTTATATTTTGAAAAATAGACTCAAAGGGATTTCCAGGAGTGAAAGCCTCATACTTATATCATTTACGGATTAAGAGTTATGGGTCCATGAAGTCGGGTTAAATTCAGAATTTGAAATTTTACGTCTAGTCTTGAAATCTAAAAACGTATAGGTACACATTGGTAAATAAGAATTAAAGGTCGAAACTTAGTAGATGTTTTATTACCTATAAGGTCGGATTAGAAATCATATTTGGAGTAAAAAATGATTTGAGAAAGACATAATGCAATGCCATGCTTATTTTAGACACACATCTCATGAACACCTAATTATTTTTACGTATCGATTTATTTATCGTACTAAACCGAGTCACGTCTTCTAGGTGGTGCTTAGAAGTATTTCTCGCTCGTCTGAAGGCTCATCTTACTTCTGATCTATTTGCTTTTACGGTGAGTTCATAGCCTCGCCTTTATAATTTTAAATGTTTTCTTAAACCCCGCGAGGAAATACATGCTACTTTATTAAATTGAACACAAGTTGTTTTCCATGTATGCTGGACCCGAATATATACATTGATTGCATTAAGTACCTCTTGTCAAAAGACCCCAATCGTAAACCGTTAACTACCTATGATGGGTAGCCGCTGTTACAATTAATAGATCTATGGGCTTGACAACCCGGTTCGGTGTTTGGGGATACGCCCATTTCAGGGACCCTAATGTTCGAACATATTGTATTCAAGATTTTATTAGGTATATGACAAGATACCTAGCCTGGGGGCATTATTATTATTGTTTGTGAGCATATGAAAAGATATATTCATGATCTAAAATGATTCATATTTCGTCCATGGGATCGGTGTCACGAGTTTAATGCAATTTATCTTAAATGACTTGTATGATCAACAAGTACATCATTAAATCAATATTTATGCTTGTGTTCTAACTTATTCATATAAACTCTATGAATTCACTTAACGTTTTCGTTTATTTTTTAGCATGTTTTATCTCAGGTAATCAGGGTTAAGGACTTGGAGCACATGAGGAGGAGCTTGCGCTAAAATATTTTGTTGACTTGTTTTATGTTTCGTTCCTTAAAAATGCATTTGTTTAATGTTATGGTTTTAAAAACTTGCAACTTGGATTTGGTAATGTTTTGTGTAGGACAATGTTTTAGTACTCTAATTTTCTTGAATGGAATAACGTTGTAAACGTCTCTTTTGAGTCGTTCTTTATTTACTCATGTTTTTGTGCTATGAATTAACACCCAACTATTGGCCCGAACCATTGGTCCCGCTGCGTGATAAATTGGGGGTGTTAAAGATTGGTATCAGAGCCATAAGTTATAGAGAACTAGGTCATTTTTTTTTCAAAAACCTAAACTATAACTTTCTTTCTCTATTTTTCGCACGCTAAGGCTCCTCGTGTTCCGCTCAAGTCATGCTTGTGATTTCCCATTTTAGTAATTATGCACGCTTCGGGTGTATTATTGTTAAGTATTTATTGAATAAATACTATGATACATATTGAGATATATATGGATTATCAAGCTTGGTATTAAAGCTTTTGCATTAATTTACATGTTGAAATAAATCATAATTAAATTGTCATACTTATTTTAATGCAATTGCATACATTCGCATCTTGCATAAAATATTATCTATATAGTGACCTCATATATATATTTATTTTGCGTGATTACAAATTATCAATGCAAACTTACCTCCCCCTAATTACGTCAAGGATCTTCCTAAAGACGACATCACCACTCCTATGGATACTCAGTCTGCTGAGCCATATGGATCTCCACGCGACCCCTGGTATATTAGTATCAGTTGTAGTCTCTTTCATTTTGTAACCAATGACTGAATTTCAGTTAGTAGACTTAATCATCGGTTGTTATGAATTGTATCATTTTGTGAACAAAGCAACTTATGTTAACTCTTAGTGATAAATGAAAATCGACTATCTTTTGATTTCTAATTGAGTATTGTGGTTGTGATAATCATGGTGATGTTGATGTGTTTATTACATTTGTTATGTCATTGCTGAATTGATTATTTGTACATGTTATGACTATATCATTGTATGAATACTCATGTGATTCCTTTTGATGTTATGACAGAATCATGGCACCTAAGAAAGCTCCAACTCTGACCGAAGCCAATATCAACCGTCTAATTCAAGAACGTATCGATGAGGCCATTGCTGCTGAAAGGGAAAGAGTCCGAAGAGAAAATAACCCCGAGGTCACTCCTCCAGCTCTAACTCCCGCTCCAATTACAAATCCAGCTACAAATCCAACTCTAGGTTCAGCCACAGGCCTAACCGCAGGAACTGCTACCCGAGAATGCACCTTCACAGGATTCCTGAAATGCAACCCTACTAGTTTCCATGGTAATGAAGGAGTCGTGGGTTTAAGTAGATGGATTGAAAAATCTGAAAGTGTTTTCGATATTAGTAAATGTGCCGAGGGAAATAAAGTCATATTTGCCGCTGCAACCCTCCAAGACTCAGCCCTAACATGGTGGAACAATCAAGTTGCCTCTATGGGACGTGCAGTTGCCAATAGCAAGTCTTGGACGGAAATGAAGGCTATGATGACGGAGGAATTATGTCCTCCTGAAGAAATCCAAAGAATGGAGCACGAGTTATGGAACTTGAAGGTTAAGGATTACAATATCACCGCTTATACCACTCGTTTCAATGAACTAATCTTGTTATGCCCTGAAATGGTTCCTACGGAGAAAAAGAAAGTGGAGGCATACATACGAGGGTTATCTGATAATATCCAAGGGGAAGTGACTTCATCCTCCCCTACTACTTTAAGCAGAACTATTAGGATGGCTCACAAACTAATGGAACAGAAACGCAAGTCTAAGATGGATAAAGAGGCCGATGCGAAGAAGCGAAAGTGGGAAAGTTTCCAACCTGAAGGTAATAGTGGTGGCAATCAGGACAATCAACGCAATCAAAGGAATAACAATCGAAGCAATTGGCGAGACAACAACCGTCAATATCAGACAGATCACCAAAGATAAGGCAATGCCAGAGCCATGACCGATGCCCGGAATAATGAGATTAATCAAGGAGGACCAGCCCCAAAATGTAATCGCTGTAGAGTTTATCACTTTGGGAACTGTCTGGCAAAATGCAATAAGTGTGGAAAAATTGGACATAAGGACAATGACTGTAGGGGAAAAGGAGTGGCAACCGGTGCACACACGCAATAAATTCAAGCTTGTTTTGAGTGTGGAGACAAGAACCACACCAGAGATTGATGCCCAAAATGAAACAACCAGAAGGAAGGAAATGCTACGGGTCATGCCTATGCAATCAAAGATGCAGACAAGGCTCAAGGACCAAATGTTGTCACTAGTATATTCCTGGTTAACAATCGTTATGCTAGCATACTATTTGATTCTGGTTCTGATATGAGTTTTGTAAACACTAGCTTTAGTCACATGATAGACATTCAACCAATTAAACTAAATACTAGTTATGAGGTCGAACTCGCCGATGGAAAAATTTCTAGTACGAATACAATTTTAAGAGGTTGTGTCATAAATTTAGTTGATCATCTATTCGAGATTGACCTAATGCCAATCGAGCTTGGTTCATTTGATGTGATAGTCAGGATGGATTGGTTAGTAAGGAATGATGCGGTTATTGTATGTAGTAAGAAGTAGGTTCATGTACCCTATAAAAATAAGAAACTAGTAGTTAAGGGTGATCGAGGAGCATCACAATTAAAGGTGATATCCTGTATCAAGGCAAGGAAATATATAGAGAGGGGATGTCATTTGTTCCTAGCTCAGGTGACCGAGAAGGAGCTGACAGGTAAACGTGTTGAGGACGTGCCTGTGATTTGTGACTTTCCTGAAGTTTTTCCTGATGACTTGCCAGGGCTTCCACCCCATCGCCAAGTGGAATTCAAAATTGATCTGGTGCCTGGAGCCACACCTGTTGCCCGAGCACCGTATCGTTTAGCCCCATCAGAAATGAAGGAGTTGTCGAACCAACTGCAAGAGTTGTTGGAGAAAGGTTTCATACGCCCAAGCTCTTCACCTTGGGGAGCTCCGGTATTATTCGTGAAGAAGAAAGATGGAACATTCCGTATGTGTATAGATTACCGCGAACTCAACAAGCTGACAATCAAGAACCGTTATCCTCTCCCAAGGATCGATGACTTGTTCGACCAACTAGAAGGTTCAAGCGTGTATTCCAAAATCGATCTGCGATCCGGATATCATCAGCTTCGTATACGAGAGGAGGACATTCCAATCACTGCGTTCCGGACTAGATATGGTCATTACGAGTTCCAAGTGATGCCGTTCGGTCTGACCAACGCACCGACAGTGTTTATGGACCTAATGAATCGTGTATGCAAGCCTTATCTTGATAAATTTGTGATCGTGTTCATTGATGATATACTTATCTACTTCAAGAATAAAGAAAAGCATGAAGAACATCTTAAGATTATCTTACATCTACTCAAGGAGGAAAAATTGTACGCAAAATTCTCAAAATGTGACTTTTGGCTAGATTCTGTGCAATTCCTTGGTTATGTGATTGATAGTAGAGGAGTTCATGTTGACCTCGCAAATATTGAGGCTATTAAAAATTGGGCTGCACCAACAACGCCAACCGAAGTGAGGCAATTCTTAGGGTTGGCTGGGTATTATCGGAGATTCATTGAAGGTTTCTCTTTGATCGCTAAGCCACTTACCAAGTTAACCCAGAAAAACAAGAAATATGAATGGGGCAAAGAAGAAGAGGAAGCATTTCAAATGTTAAAGAAGAAACTATTTAGTGCGCCTATTCTAGCGTTGCCCGACGGAACTGAAGACTTTGTTGTGTATTGCGATGCATCACTGAAAGGTTATGGAGCAGTTTTAATGCAATGAGAAAAGGTTATTGCGTATGCTTCCCGGCAATTAAAGACGCGTGAAGAAAACTATATGACGCACGACTTAGAATTGGGTGCAGTAGTTTTTGCGCTTCGACTTTGGAGGCATTATTTGTATGGTACAAAGTGTCTTGTGTACACGGATCATAAAAGCCTACAATACATTCTCGATCAAAAAGAACTTAATATGAGGCAATGTCGATGGATCGAGCTCTTGAGTGATTACGATTGCGAGATCTGATATCATCCCGGTAAGGCCAATGTAGTGGCCGATGCGTTAAGCCAGAAGGAAAGGGAAAAATCATTGAGGGTTAGAGCATTAGTTATGACGGTTCACACCGACTTACCACAAAGAATACTTAATGCTCAAACAGAAGCAATGAAGAAAGAGAATGTGGAATCAGAGAAACTGGGAAGACTACTTAAGCTAGTATTCGAAATTCGCTCCGATGGGATTCGATACTTTGATAAGCAGGTATGACTGCCATTGTATGGAGGATTAAGAGAATTGATCATGCACGAATCGCACAAGTCTAAATATTCAATTCACCAGGGGTCTAATAAGATGTATCGAGACTTAAAGAAACTCTATTGGTGGCCGAATATGAAAGCTAAAATTGCCACCTACGTTAGTAAGTGCTTGACGTACGCCAAGGTAAAGGCAAAACACCAGAAACCATCCGATTTGCTCCAACAACCTAAAATCCCTGAGTGGAAATGGGAGAAATTAACCATGGATTTCGTTACGGGTCTCCCGAGGACCCCAAATGGTCATGACTCGATCTGGGTTATCGTAGATCAGTTAACTAAGTCGGCTCACTTTCTACCGATGAAGAAGACCGATAGTATGGAAAAATTAACCCAATTATACTTAAAGGAAATCGTGTGTAGGCATGGAGTGCCTGTGTCAATAATATCCGATCGAGATAGCCGTTTTGCATCAGGTTTCTGGGGATCACTTCAAAAGGCCTTGGGAACCGAGATAAATATGAGCACGGCTTACCACCCGGAGACGGATGGTCAGAGTGAAAGAACAATCCAGACTTTGGAAGATATGTTGCGAGCATGTGTAATTGACTTTGGTAGTAGCTGGGATCGACATTTGCCCTTAGTCGAGTTTTCCTATAATAATAGTTACCATGCGAGCATCAAGGCTGCTCCATTTGAAGCACTTTATGGACGGAAGTGTAGATCGCCTATTTGTTGGAGTGAAGTCAGTGATAGTCAACTAACAGGACCGGAATTAATCCGAGAAATGACAGAAAAGATTGTTCAAATCAAGAATCGCCTACTGACTGCTCGTAGCCGTCAAAAGAGTTATGCGGATGTTTGACATAAGCCAATGGAGTTTGATGTGGGAGACATGGTAATGTTAAAGGTATTGCCTTGGAAAGGAGTGATTCGTTTTGGTAAACATGGTAAGTTGAGTCTACGATACGTTGGGCCTTTCAAGATTATTGATAGAATTGGTCCAGTGGCATATAAGTTAGAGTTACCCGATGAACTCCGTGGAATTCATAACACATTCCATGTTTTAAATCTCAAGAAGTGTTTGGCGGATGAGAATCTGATTATCCCGCTTGAAGAAATTCAACTTGATGACAAATTACACTTCATCGAAGAGCCGGTGGAAATTATGGATCGTGAAGTGAAACAACTTAAACAAAGCCAGATTCCCATAGTTAAGGTTCGATGGAATTCGCAACGAGGTCTAAAATTCACATGGGAAAGAGAAGTTTACTTCAAGAGCAAGTACCCTCATCTTTTCTCGAACAAAAAGAAGACGAGTATGAAGAATCGAGCACCGGGATGGCGCTCCCGTAAGGTGGGGAGGATGTAAAACCCCGTGTTTAAGGTCTCTACTATTTCTAATCTCATAATTATTTTATAAATTTTAAAGAATTTACTTTTTCATTTTAGTCGACTTTTATTAAAATCGTTGTTTCAATTATTCGTGATCCATGCTTAGAATTATTATCCATCTCAAACCCTACGTAATTTAAGTTTTCAGAAAAGTATCCCGTATGATGTAGAACTATTTTTATCTTGTTCGTTTTTACTTCGTGGTTCCGCCTTAACTCTTGTAATATTTTACGTTAATACCCATTAGCCTCAAAACTACCTACATATCTTAAAATTTATATCCTAAACACAAAAATTATTATAAATTAAACACCAAAAAGCTTAGTCATCTACCATCCTTGTGGCGTGTCACTTATATAAGTATCTTAGGACACTTGTATAACTTCATTTGCATGTCCAAATCCCTTATACACCTAGCACTTGTACACACTCTCTCATTTCTTGATAAAAAAACTTATACCTTCTTTGTTCTCTTGTTCTTACCATTCCATATAGCCACCACAAACATCTCATTCATACAAATTTTACCACTAAAATTTTACACTAGTTAATGCACCATTGTTAGTATCATCTTCTTCATCTTTTAAACACCATCAAGTTTATCTTTCATTTAGGTTAGGGGCTGAATTAATTGAAGTTTTTGAAGGGTTAATATGTTGGGCAATGGAGTTGTTGTATTGGTGTTTTAGTGAATTTGGAGCTTGGTTTTGTTGGTGAATCATAGTGTGGTTGATTATTTTGGCTACACTAGTTTTCTTCATTTTGTAAGCCCAAGATCTTGATTCTTGATTTTTCTTAGTCATTATAGTCATGCATTTTTATTTTGGTTCTGTAAAAATATGTATTTTATGATTATGGTTTGTGTATAAGAGGTTGGTATGGCATTGCATGTGGTTGGATAGTGTAGGATTTGATGTTTTGATGGATTTTGAGATGGATAATAGGGACTGTTTTAATTCAGTAGCAAGATGGGCTTGGTACGAATAAATTTTAGCTTGGAGCCTACTGTTAAATTATATGGGTAGATAGATATATGTTTAAGGATAATGTGGCTAATTGGATATAGCCGTAACTCCTCCGGATGAGGATTTTATGGCCGTTTTACGGAAACATGTCGAATCTGGAATGCCGTTTGGAAAACGTGTTAAACTCTAGATTTTTGAACTAAAGTGTTGGGTTTAAAAGCTAGGGTCAGTAGTAGACACATAGGGCTAACACCTCCAAAAGGATTCACTTCAATAGCTATCATGGTTTGGGATTTATAGCCGTTTCCGTAAGGGGTTTTCACTTTGTAATAATTCTGTTTTGATAGTCATGTACTAAAACGGCTGTTTATAAAAATTGGTAAGTAATTAGAGGGTGAGGCTTTTCATTCTGGAAACTAGACTCAAAGGTCTTTCCAGGGGTAAAAACCTCATGTTCACAGCCTTTGTAGATTGGGATTTATGGTCAAAACGGTAAAGACGAGATTAACGTTGCTACAAAATTTAAAATGTAGTCAGTCACTAAAACGAATTTTCCCGTCAAATGGTAGACAATGAGAATGGCTAATTGGACTTTCTGAAAACTAGAAACAAAGAGCTTTCCAATGGTGGAAATCTCAGGTCCATACCTATTATGGGCTAAGAGATATGGGCCCAACAAGACAGCCTAAGACAGAAAATTTATTTCAGCCCAAGGTTCTATATAAAAAGGGGTCTAACAAGTATAATATTAAGCCCACTAATATTAAATTGGACTTAGTGAATAATATTAATAATATTACCTCAGGTTATAAGTCAATTAATGGGATTAGTAATTAAACTTAAGCTTAAGTGCAAAGCCATGCTTATCTCAGAAACATAACTCATGAACACTTATATTATTTTTACGTATTGGTTATATTTTATCGTTCTAAGTCATGTCACGCCTTTTAGGTGGTGCATAGAGATTTTCCCGTTCGACCGAGGATTCATCTACTTCTGATCACTTTGCTTTTACGGTGAGTTCATAGCCTCGCCTTTATAACTTTAAATGTTTTCTTAAACCCCGCGAGGGAGATACATGCTACTTTATTAAATTGAACACAAGTTGTTTTCCGTGTATGCTGGACCCGAATATATACCTTGATTGCATTAAGTACCTCTTGTCAAAAGACCCCAATCGTGAACCGTCAACTACCTATGATGGGTAGCCGCTGTTACAATTAATAGATCTATGGGCTTGACAACCCGGTTCGGTGTTTGGGGATACGCCCGTTTCAGGGACCCCAATGTTCGAACATATTGTATTCGAGATTTTATTAGGTATATGACAAGATACCTAGCCTGGGGGCATTATTATTATTGTTTGTGAGCATATGAAAAGATATATGCATGATCTAAAATGATCCATATTTCGTCCATGGGATCGGTGTCACGAGTTTAATGCAATTTATCTGAAATGACTTGTATGATCAACAAGTTCATCATTTAATCAATATTTATGCTTGTGTTCTAACTTATTCATATAAACTCTATGAATTCACTCAACGTTTTCGTTGACTTTTTAGCATGTTTTATCTCAGGTAATCAGGGTTAAGGACTTGGAGCACATGAGGAGGAGCTTGCGCTAAAATATTTTGTTGACTTGTTTTATGTTTCGTTCCTCAAAAATACATTTGTTTAATGTTATGGTTTTAAAAAAACTTGCAACTTAGATATGGTAATGTTTTGCGTGGGACAATGTTTTAGTGATATGATTTTCATGAATGGAACAATGTTGTAAACGTCTCTTTTGAGTCGTTCTTTATTTACTTATGTTTTTGTGCTATGAATTAACACCCAACGATTGGCCCGAACCATTGGTCCCGCTGCGTGATAAATTTGAGGGTGTTAAAGATTGCTTTGCAAAAATACTTTCAGCGGTTCGGAACATGAAGACGCAAATAAACACATCGAAAAAGTCCTTGAGGTCGTTGACTTATTTCATATTCCCAAGGTGACTCAAGATCAAATAATGCTTTGAGCTTTTCCCATGTCCTTAACTGTAGCCGCAAGTCGTTGGCTCAGGAACGAACCATCAGGATCGATTACAAACTGGGAAACCCTAAAAACAAAGTTTCTAAACAAGTATTGCCCACCTGCTCGTACTGCAAAGAAAATGGAGGAAATTAACAACTTTCAGCAAGAATCAGACAAAAGCCTTTTCCGAGCTTGGGAAAGATTTAAGGAACTCTTAATGAAATGTCCCCAACACTATTTGACTGAGATGCAGGAAGTAATCTTATTTTATAATGGGCTCGATGTTCCCACTAGACTGATCCTTGACTCGAAAGGTGCCATTCCCACTAAAGCTGCTGATGATGCAAAAGTAGCCATCCAAGAAATGGCAGAATACTCTTAAAAATGGCATAACGGAACATCCTCAAAAGCCAGAAGTACTGAAACTTCTGACAGACTAGCTGCTATACAAGCCCAGGTCAACAACCTCGGTAGAGAAATTAAGAAAGTCAACGAAAAAGTATACGCTGCTCAGGTCAGATGCGAACTATGCAAAGAACCACACTATACAAAGGACTGTCCACTCAAGGAAGAAGGGAAAACTATTGAAGAGGCCTACTACACACAGTTTGGAGCACCCTATCAACCCGGAGGACAGTATAGAGCAGCATGGCCAGGATTCTACCAACGCAACAACGGAAATTTTTCGTACCCTGATCGAAGACAAAATTTAGAGGCATCACTGACCAAATTCATGGCTGAGTCAGCAAAAAGACACGAAGAGAACTCGAACATAACCAAGGAGATTCGATATTCTACCGATGTAGTTATAAGAAATCAAGGAGCATCGATAAAGACCTTGGAAATTCAAATTGGCCAAATGAGCAATGTCTTACAAGAAAGAGGAATCGGAGGTCTGCCCAGCTCAATAGAGCCAAACCCAAGGGACCATGTAAAATCAATCTCAACTGCTAAAGCTGATTCATCTGTGATATGCCGTATCGGATCAGGACCATACGTCGTATCAGACGCACAGTACAGTAGCTTATCTTCTGAAACAGTTCCGTTTCCTAATCGAATGCATGGTTACTGCTGTGATAATTGGAAGGAGGCGCGTGAAGTTAAGATTCGGGAAAGCTATGATCACACCTTGCCTCAGAAAGAAAAAGACATAGGGAGCTTTACTCTACCTTGTTTTATTCATAATAATTGTTTTGATAAAGCCCTTGTTGACCTAGGAGCAAGTGTTAGTGTTATGCCATTCTCTACCTACTCCAACCTTGGTCTAGGTGATTTAGCTCACACTAGGTTAACTATTGAACTGGCCGACAGAATAATCAAACATCCAAGGGGTATTGCTGAAAACGTGCTAGTTAGAATTGGTAAATCTATTTTCCCCATAGACTTTGTTATCTTGAACATACCCGAGGAAGACGATGTCCCTTTGATCCTCGAATGACCATTCTTATCTACCGCTCATGCCAAGATAAATGTTTTCAAAAGGAAAATTACTTTAAGGGTTGGGGAAGAGAAACTTGTTTTCAAAAGTATCAAACCAGCTACTAGCATAATTAGAAGGGTCTATATGGTA
>BQNB010138062.1:3105-17760 GCA_026074375.1 Tanacetum coccineum | reverse complement strand
CTTAAAACCAAAGCTTGCACTTAAGAAACCCTAGTTTTCTCAAGAAAACCCTAATCTTGCTTTTACTTGATTAATACTTATAAATAATTAATCAAGGCTTCAAAATACTTTGAGGTATCTTAGATATGATATGAGAGTGTATGTAAATGGGTTATAAAAATTTTGTATGGTTTGTTTGAGATGGCTTATTGAGCCGTGGCAACATAGAGAGGAAAAGAAGGTTGTGTTTGATTTTTTTCTAAGTGTTGGAGTTGTATGAGTCTTTCACTAGCTACTTACATGTATATAAGATGCATTTCTAGTCAAGGGAACATAGTATGGCTCAAGGGATGGCTCATGGTATGGTATTTGGTCAAAGTACGGTGGGTATGGCTAGGACATGATGAAGTATGGTGTTCATAAATGAGGTATGGTGTAGTGTTTGACCAAATAGATGAATTTGTTATAATACTTGTACAATATGCAAGGATTTCGACAAATGTATGATATACATGATATATTTTATGTATTGGGTATAAAAGTGGGTATTTGTTGAAGCATAGAAAAGTTTTTGTGGTTCCGGGAGTGCCTAAACGCAATTTATCGCGAAACGTATACACTTTACGTATCCGATAAAAATAAAATGAACAAAGACAATAATTATTCTCAAAATAATTATTTAATACTTGATCGATGTAAACATTTAATCGTTTGATGCCCGTTTATATTGAACGCTAATTTTTAGCCTACGCGATTTAAACTTAATTCATGAAATTATAAGCAAACGCATACGACACTAAAAATAAATAGTAGGTTTATCGACGCCGTCAATGACTTGAAAACACAGGGTGTTATAGGTAAGGTGATAGCTTATGCATCTAGGCAATTGAAAATTCATGAGAAGAATTACACCACCTATGATTTGGAACTAGGTGCGGTTCTGTTTGCCCTTAAAATTTAGAGACATTATTTGTATGGGACAAAGAGTGTCATATATATCGATCATAAGAGTCTCTAGCATATCTTTAGTCAAAAGGAATTGAACATGCGACAGCGTCGCTCGATAAAGCTTTTTAGTGATTATGACTGTGAAATTCGCTACCATCCTGGTAAGGCAAACGTAGCAGCTGATGCACTGAGTAGGAAGGAAAGAGTGAAACCTAGGAGAGTTAGACCTATGAATATGACCCTTTAGTTGAGTATCAAGGATAAGATACTAGCGGCTCCGAAGGGGGCATGTGATAAGTCTGTGGGATTGCAAAAAGGTTTAGATGAGATGATAGAACATAGGAGTGATAGAGCTTTGTACTACCTGGATCGAATATAGGTTCCTTTGAAGGGTGATGTGAGAACCCTGATAATGGACGAAGCCTATAAGTCAAAGTATTCTGTACACCCAGGAGCTGATAAGATGTATTATGACCTTAGAGATAGGTATTGGTGGCCGGGAATGAAGAAGGATATAGCTATTTATGTGAGTAGGTATTTGACTTGTTTAAAGGTTAAGGCTGAGCACCAAAGGCCGTATGGCTTGCTCCAGCAACCTGAGATTCCCAAATGGAAATGGAAAGGGATAGCAATGGATTTTGTGACTAAGTTAACAAGGACTAGTAGTGGGCATGACATAATCTGGATCATTATAGACCAATTGACTAAGTCTACTCATTTTCTACCTATGTGTGAGGATTATAAGATGGATAGATTGACTAGTTTGTATCCGAATGAGATTGTTTCTAGGCATGGTGTGCCAATCTCGATCATATCTGATCATGATAGTCGGTTCACGTTGAGGTTTTGGCAGTTAATGCAAGAGGCATTAGGAACCCGGTTAAACATGAGTATGGCTTACCACCCTCAGACCGATGGTCAGAGTGAGCGTACTATTCAGACTTTGGAAGACATGCTTAGAGCGTGCATCCTAGACTTCGAGGGAAGTTGGGATGTTCATCTTCCATTAGTTGAGTTTTTGTATAACAATAGCTATCATTTTAGTGTGAGATGTGCGTCGTTTGAGGCTTTGTATGGTAGGAAATGTCATTCCCTGATTATATGGGCAGAGGTTGGAGAAGGTCAGTTGATAGGACCTGAGTTAGTGAAAGAAACCACTAAGAAGATCTCAAAGATTAAGAATAGACTTAAGGCTGCTTGAGATCATCAAAAAAGTTATGCCGATAGGAGGAGAAATCCTCTAGAGTTCAGTGTAGGTGACCACGTCTTGCTTAAAGTATTGCCTTAGAAAGGTGTGGTACGCTTTAGGAAGAAAGGTATATTAGCACCTAGATTTGTTAGATCTTTTGAGATCATTAAGAAAGTAGGCTCGGTGACCTATAGGTTAGATTTACCTGAGGAGTTGAATGGTGTTCATGACACGTTCCATGTGTCGAATCTTAAGAAGTGTTTGGCTGATCCAACATTGCAAGTACCTTTGGATGAGATCTAAGTTGATGCTAAGTTGAATTTTGTGGAAAAGCCTATGGAAATCCTGGAACGAGAGTTAAAGAAATTGAAGCGGAGTAAAATTCTCATCGTCAAGGTTCGGTGGATTTCGAAACGTGGACCTGAATTCACGTGGGAACGTGAAGATCAAATGAAACTTAAGTATCCACATCTGTTTAGTGCTGATAAGTAGTCGAATTTTGAGGGCGAAATTCTTTTAAGGGGGTAGAATGTAACCCTTGCCCTTTTTGTGCTTTGAATGTTCTAATATTAGTCCTTCGACTATTTGACGTTTGTCAGTTTTATTAGAATATGTACCGTGTTAACGGTGGTGAATTTATGTGATCGAGGTAAATTATGGTTATATGGTGTATAATAATCCTTTTTAGAGAGTATTATTATGTTAATTATGTTCCGGGTGGTTTGGCCCGTGAATTGTGAGAAATACAAAAAACGAGTCCCGACACGTTTGATAATGTCCAAAATTATTTTTGGGGAATAAAGCGTGGAAATATGTCTAGTAAATACTCTAAGTTATTGGAAAAGTATTTTACGATCACGGGTTTTGAGTTTTAAGTGAACCGACACAAAAATAAGGACACCCGAGGACCTAGGATTCCTAAACGGTTAATGAACAATGGAGGGAACAAGATGGCTTATTTTTAGCTACTTGGTCCCAAGGAGGCACTAGTAATTGTCTTATATGATTCAATCACACACATCTCATGGCAACACACACAAAAATCATTTTTGTTCTCTCCTCTCCTTCTCTTCTTGCGTCCGGACATAACACACACACACACACACATATTCTTTTTGAAATTTGATCAAAAACATGAAGAGTCTTAGAGTATTGGGTTGATTATAGTGCTCGGGTTATTGTTAAAACAACGTTTGGGTTGTCCGGTTCGCGTCGAAAATTATTTTGAAGACCATTCTAGTAAGTCCTTCAAATTTAAACTGTACTTATCCTTTTGGGTTGTTAATATGATGCATAGATGTTAGTTGTACGACCTGATCGTTTAAAATCAAAAGCGAAAAGTTTTAAAATGGTTATTGATGGTGCGTTTGGTTCGAAAATAAAAGGAAAGAAAAAAAATGTTTTGTTAGTTTTGATATTGTGGTCGTGATGGTTGAAAGACATATATTTCCTATGTAGCTTATTTTGTATTTGGCTTATTTTGGCTTATTTTTAAGCTCAAATATCTTATTTTGAGCTTATTAGCTCACAGCTAGATATAGAAACACAAGGGAGGTGTTTTTGATTATTTAGCTTGTATGTTGTATATTCGTGGACTATTTTTATAACTTAAGATGATAACCAAATATGATACGTAGCTTATTAGCTTATTTTTTAGCTTATTGGACTTATTTTGGATCTTGTAAGCTCACGACCCAATAATCATCAATGAGCCGTGGCTTATTTGATGGCTTATTGTGGTCCGGCTTACTTATTTACTTAATTATTCGAGCTTATGTATACTAATAGACTTTGGTTTTGGGCTTAGAACGTATATTGGATACTTAGAAACCTTAATGGATCCTTGTTGGGCCTTAAAGCCCAATAAGAGCCAACTAGTCGTTCTGAGAGTTTTGATGAACTTTTGGGAAGTGGAAAATACTTGTGAAGTTATATTGAAAGTCGTTTTGAGGATGTACCTTGGTAAACGTTATGAAATGTGATTTTTTGAATTTGGTCGAAAAGTGTCAAAATGTTAGAAATTGTTTGAATTTAAGGTTTGAAACCTTGGAAAACGTTGTATAAACGTACGGGTCATGTCAAAATTTCATAATAAGTCTATACTTAGAATTTTTACTTAAAACGTGATTTTTTTGATTTTTAATAAAATAATAATATATTATTATTTTAATAAGTCGACTAAAAGACGAAAAATATAATTTTTCTTGAAACTTCTCTAAAATGTTTAACGTAAATAAATGTTTCATTTAGTAAAAATATAAATACCTATTTTGGATAACTAAGTGTACCGAATGGACTTATCGGAATATATATATGTATAAGTATTTATTATAAGAATTTACTTATATTACTTAACTATTTTACTTAAATAGTGTAAGTACCGAGATATGAGTTGGGATATGATATCGTATAGAATTAAGTCATGAACCATCACACCACTAAAACGTTTAAGATAACCGTACAACATGCGTCTGACCTCTATGCATCATACCTGAAAACTGTTTTGGAAATGATGATTAAAATGGGACATTAATTGGGATAGGTCGTGTTCGAACGTCGTTGCATTTGCTTGTGTGATATTAAGTTGGTTGATTGAGACTTTTGCTTGAGGTGAGTTTGCGTAGCCCCACTTTTTAAATATTTTTCGTTGGGGGAAAATGCTACTCAAATGTGATTTGAACTGTTTTCTAAACTTTGCGAAATGTGGTTTTGTTTTTGGGATAATTGATGTGCTTATGACTGCTATGTGAATGATATGTGCTTGTACGATATGATGTGTGATCTTTTTGTGTGGTTCTTCACCCTAAATATAGCTCCATCTGGTAGGCTTTAGGTGTGGTATGTCATACACGCTGGTGATAAGACAATCGGGGATGTTAGGTCTTGGTACATGATTATCGAAGATGCTAAGTCATGGGTTTGTGATTGTTCTGCATATATTCACTGTCATATAGCATAATTATCCAATTGTCTGAGATATTAGCACAACGACTGGGTTTTGAGTCAAACATACGAGCTCACCAACATTATTGGTGGCGTTTTCGAGTATCATTTTCAGGTGAAGTTAATGATCGTTAAGGTTGTGGTGCATGTAGCAGACTTTTAGAGAATCCTATAGGAATCTTGTTTGAAAAGTCTTGCATTTGATATATGTTAGGGATTGGTCTTTTTAAGGATTGAGGTTTAAGATTTATATAGACCCCTGCATGGGCTTATAATAGTAATAATTGGCGACTATGTGCTGTGTTTTTGATTTGGGACATCACTCAAGGTTGTTTTGAGGTTGATGGTCATCATGACACTTATCATCTATGCATCTTAGTTTTCTCTATTTTGTATCTTGTGTTATGATTAATCATTATGTTGGATTCCCGTGTTTTCACCAATGATGGGGTGTGGCAATTATCTTCATGCATTTCTAACCGAAACACTCGAACTCTATCTTGTTGTTCCTCAGGTAATATTGAGCATATGGGCTTATATGTATTCAAGGTTTGTAATGCGTCCAAAAAGGTATAGGTTGAAATCAACTATTTTTAGTCTGAGTGTTTAAACTTTAAAGTGGTTTGGTTGCCTTAGGATTACATGTTATAAAATAGTTAATCGTAGAGTTGTAAATATTGGCTCATCCTCTAAATTTTCATACTAACTGACATTTGAAGATGTCATAGATCATTTGTAGTTAAAAATATAATTTTTATTATATAGTTTAACCACGTTGTGTATTTATTTATATTAACAGCCTAATTGGATGGAGGAATGTCTTCTCAGATGTACATTTAGGAATGTCTTCTGAGAAATCTACAAAATTTTACTTTTAGAGTTATAAATTTTTTTATCAACTATAAGGGTAGTCTTATTTATTTTAGATTATTTGTAAACAATCAACGTTAATTTAGTAGTACATTCGAAATTTTTGTAGTGACATTTCCACATTAATTTTTTTGTTTTTAATATCAATCATTTCACGTTATTTATCTATTACACTATATACTAAATTTTGTATGGAAATGATTGAGAAAATTTGAAAGGAAAAAATGAAATAAGTGTTTTATTGACATGGAATAATGCGGTGAGACACTTGCTGATGAGTATATTATCAAATTCTTCAAAACTGTAAGCAAAACTTGACCATGTCAGCGATATAATTTCATGAATCATCGCTTAATTCTAAAAACAATACTGAAACAACTGTTTTGTAAATTATAACTTAAAACGGAAATCATACCAAGTTATCTAAATGATAGGCAATAGTTAGAACAACCAAAAACAATATCGAACAACTATCAAAATGTAAATATTTCTTCAAAAAAGATCTTAAAGCTCGCCGCCCAATGGGCGAGCCTTGAAGCTAGTATGTTATATTTTATATTAAGGGGGTGTTTGGATAACCTTAATTATATGGCTAACGGGCTTCTCAACTTGACCTTATAGCCTAGTCTAAAATGACTAATTAGACTAAAAGACGGTTTACAAGTTATTCAAATTTTAAATATGCCAATAAGTTAATTGATGTACTGTTTTGTAGGGTCAATTTATTGATTACAAAGTTTTAAATTTATATTTAGCCGACTTATCCTAAAACAACACTTTAACGGGCACTGTACCCGATCGGGTGGTGTTTCGTGGTAAGTAGGGTGTCGAACACTAAGAGCGAGGTCGTTAACCTTATATTCTATCAGTATTTTAATTACTCTAATTAAGTTAATTCTAATTACTTGTTAAACCTATGCTAATATACGTTTCTAATGGTAATGGGGGTTTTCAGCCTGAGAGACTGGCACAGGTTTTATGGTGACAATAATCAATTCTAAACACAATAAATATGCAAGAAAACAATAAGAAGATAAAAGAGCGGTACAAGCCAAATGATAGAAAACAATATTAGCCATATTAAATCCGATTAAACGCTGGTTTGTTTATTTAGTGCAATGATTTCTTATCTCGAAGCGGCATATCATTCTTAAGACTTAGGCGGGACATCATCCTAAACCTAGACACGTTGAATCCTGTCACAATTAACGTATCCGCATAAAGCATCCTTTTTAATAATTAAAATCTATCTAGGGATTAAAGCAATGGTGATCTTGATAAACCCTAGCCCATCGAGACTTTACCCACTCACTGTTTGACGGTATTTTATATACTGGTAGTTCACTGTTCAAATCTTTATCAATTAATCAAGAACTTGTTAAAACATTATGGGTCACCTGCCGGTCCAACTAAGCTCATAATTTAAAGACAAAGACAGACCATTATTTGTGATCTTATTGCTCCAGTAATATAAAACACGATATGGAGAGCTATCCCAGTATCCAGCTCACTTGTTAGGCGTAACTAGACCCATTTGATGATTGTCGCATATTCAAACATGTAGACAAGTATCATGTGATTAACATAATTAAACTTTTAACGATAATATAAGAAATTGATTTTAAAACAAACCAAACATTAAATCTTCATTAAGATGGCTAATACCCTAGGGTATTAACCCATAACCATTGTAATTATACAAGCGTGATCAAATAACCAAGGTAAACTAAACATTTTACCGAACGATACCAAAAATTAAATGATTACAAGAGTATAGGAATTACACGGTGTCTTCTATGGAATCGTGATCGATGCTTGACCTTTGGTTGCTCCTTCTTTTCTTTAGAAAATCGTCTTTTATGTGTATGGTTTAGAGAATATGATTTTGCACACTGAACACTCATTTTTAAGTCTTCTATTTATGGTGTCTGAAAAAGGCTGGATACGCCGTATTGAGCTAGGCCAATACGGCGTATTGGGGTGTTTCCCTTGGAGTGCGCGCAAAGTTTATAATCAATCTGATATATCTTCCCAAAATATATTTATTCACCAAATCTCTGAATAGTTATCCAGCTGGATACGGCGTATAGGTAAATGTGGATACGTCGTATTGGGAATTGTTTATACTCTTTTTCTTATAAAGAATTGGCGCTGATACATCGTATTCCTTTTCTGGATACGGCGTATTGGTCAGAAATAAGTAATCTTCAAATATCATCGTTTTAGCTCCAAAATATGTGCCTTTTAGCATGTCTTCACAAATCACTCCTTAATTACTGCAAATAACACTTTTAAGCAATTAAGTACAAATTCTTGCAATAATTATATAAAAGTGGGTAACTTATTTGGGATAAATGATGGTATAAATGTAACGTTATTTGATGTCATCAAATATCCCCCACTTGAATCCTACTTGTCCTCAAGTAGACTCTAGATTATATTGAAAATATATCCCAACCGAAGTCAAGGATTTTTCTGTTTAAGCACTTCTTTCGTTATAATCTCACTTGTACAAGACCAAACACCTCACGAAATATGGAAATAAAAACACTCAGATCACTCAACTAATCTAGGGTGTAACATTTAATGGTACGCTCATTTGCTTAGTCGTGATTAGCTTCATATGATAAGCTTGGCAAGGATACACATCTCCACCACTAGAGCTAAGGAGAAACAAGTCAAAAGGTAAATTGGGTTTTTATATAAGGCTAAGGTGATCATTCTAACAATCTTTCACCGATAGTACCACACCAACAAGGCAGCTGAAGAACACATACACGGCCGTAACGTAGGAATAGACATGTGTATTTGATTACATCCTCATTCGAGTTTAACCAAGGGTTAGGATGAAGAACGATATAGGGTAGGGATCTTCTAGCTTTCACCAAAAGTAATAAACCAACAAGGTGGCTGAATCACGCATACATGGCCGCCGACAAAATAGACATTAATGACTTGATCTCAACCTCGTTCGAGTAAAACCTAAGTTAATTGCTAGGAATGGGAATCAAATTGTTGTTAAATAAAATTCACAAAACAAATAGATTAAGCTTGAACAAATAAGGTAGTTGCTAGTAACTTTTCCCGACCGTTCCATGATAAAGACTCAAAATATATACAAACGCCTCGATCATAGAGATGACAAAGACAACCTAAGTTGGCGTTCCCATAACGGTCAACTTCCCGAACATCCCAAACTTACATACTTTTACAAAAGTGGTGATATCGGCCACTTAATACAAAACTATACATCGTTGATTTTAAATCCACGAATAATCGATCCGTCCAAGTATTTCATCGGTTTAAATTTAACGAATCGACTATCAATCATCCTTCTCTTTTTTTGATGCATTTTCTATTTTTTCTTCTCTTATTTTTTATTTTTATTTTTTTTCATAACATAAACCTCGGTGCAATTTCACCGTCTTCACAATCATAATTATCCGGATAATTTTTCCTTTAACACTTCTTCTTCGGACATAATACATAATCGTGAAAGTAGCAAAATACACGAGCTACATATTTTTCCATTGCATTGTGCAATTTCTCGAATTAATCGGAGATAGAAAATTTCATTTTGACATAAGAAATACAAAACTTTACACAAAAGCAACTAGCAACTTTGATTAAATAGGCTTAATCTACAGGTTAGGCTAAGGTGTAAAGGTGTAACGAAAATAGACATTTGGTGTGAAAAAGACAGGAATGGCTCAACAGGTTTTTCTAGGGGATCTTACTCTTATAATGAGAGTAAACAAAGGGTTACACGGAATTTAACTAACCAGTGTAGTTAGTTAATTTTACAACATTTGGGCTTTTTGGTGTATTCCTAGAAATTTACCACTTAAGAATGTTTCTCCATCTAAGTCCATAGTACTCATTGTTGTGGTCTCGAGTGATATACCAAGCCAAGTGCTAAAGTCTACTACATCACCGGCACACTCATAATTTTTGTGGAATTTTTAGTAAACGTTTAGAAACGGAATAAGCTTAATTCTCACAATTTAGTATTAAGGGTTATAGTGCATGAGGTCATGTAACTAGTAATTTTTACAAAAGTATGCTAGAAAAGTTTTAAATTTGGCATATTTAAGCGTATAGCATATTATTTGTAAAATAAAGGATAAGTAGGCATTCTAATTCTCCTCCCCCACTTAAATTATACAACGTCCTTGTTATATAGATAAAATTGTTAAAGAAAAAGGAAATAGAATTATAACGAGGAACTCCCCTGATATGTTGCTCGGGATTTGATTCTCAACTTGAAGTTCTTAGAGCAAAAGTGTGTTGACCGAGGCATCAGAATGCTCGTACGAGTTCAACACATGTCTTTTTCAGAGTATACCATATCGTCAATTTCCTTATAGCAAGGTCCTGCATAAAAGTTTAGAAGACAAAAGTGCAATTCCTATCTCGGTTATACAATGGTTACAATGCAGGAAAACAATTAAACACACAACTGTACAGGGATCAATACGCCATATCCCAAACCCAAGGATACACCGTATGGTTCTGGTAAAAACAATTAAAAAATTTCAAAGTACTGGAAATTAAATTACAGACTAATAACATCCAAACACATCCATACGCCGTATCCAGAGGGGTTCGATACGTTGTATGGAGTGTCTGGGAAGACAGACTTGTGCAAACAATTAAAAATGCGAAAACAATTTAAAAACAACCGGGTCGTCTCCCGGGAAGCACTTTTGTTTCAGCCAGTCGTTAAGTTCAACGTTTTTTTCTTCTCTTCATTTCATGCGAGTTACGGTCCATCCACGATCTTTTTTATTGAAGAGTTCGTGGTAAATGCAAGACATGCTGCCATGGGGTTTTTCCACAGTACTAATTTTGCTTGGACCAACAGTGATGAATTATTTACATGTTCCTATCAAATACCGTACGAGAGTGAATTCTTTAGTTTGGCACAGCTCGTCTGGGTTGCTGATGTCATGATGAGCGAGAATTGGTATCAAAGAGTAATCTCTATCTATAATTTCATAAAGGTCTTTTACATCTTGCGCATCCAAGTAAGGTTTGAAAAATAAATTTGAGCATGTCTTTTTGTTGTTTTCCTTGCATGGGTTCGTCGTATATGAAGGGGTCATCAATCGTTCCTTTAGTTCATCCATTCACATAAAACTCCCATAGTCCATTTTTGATGTTCTTGTCTAGTTCCCAGTAGTTTTCAAATTTTGATGCCAGCCAATATATAAATTCAAAGTAATCCGTTCTGTGGTCCAAGTCATATGGAATTTTACTTTTGTATATATGGGACAATAGGTAATATTTATGGAGGAATTTATCGCTCAACTCCTTCCAAGTAGTAGTTGTTCTTTCACTGTTCAACCATTTCTCAGCATCTCTACTAAGTAATTTTGAGAACACGTATAATCGAAGTTCATCCTTATTCACATTAGGAATCTTGATCCATTTATTTCAAGCACTTTTGCAATGTGGTCTGTAACGTCACTTCCGTCCATACCATTGAAGGAGTTGTCATGCAATATTTTTAAGAATTCTTCACCAATCTTTAACTCAGGTTTTGTGATCATAGATGAATTAGTATGATCTCTATCATCGTCACTTGATACGTCTTCATCCATTATCCCTTCATTGTTTCCCACTTCTATCCAAGAATGTAATAATGCGCGTTTAGTCGTTTCATCAACTTTTTTATGGTCTTTGAATTTTGAATTCCTCCAGGTTATGAATTCGAGTGGATTACGACCTTCTTCATCATCGTCGCACATTTTATCATAATTGCTGGCACAGGATAGGGGATAGAATTTACTAAAAAATGTATTCACCAATTCTTCCCAAGTATTGATTTTTTCCATTTCCTTCATTCATCCACCATTTTCTTGCGTCCCTAGAAAGCGAGAGAGGGAAAGCCTTCATGCGGAGTTGAAAAGGTCCATACCGGCTACCTTGGTCAGGTCGAGTATTTCAACAATTTTAGCAATGTGGCCGACCACATCTTCTTTGACCCTTCCTCTTTAAGAGTTACTACGTAGCTCCTTTAATAATTCCTCATCGAGTTCATATTTCACATTGCATTCGATACTTGGCTCAGCAAGATTTTGTTTAGCTCGAGCTTTTTCAGAATAAGTTTTGCCATTGTTCGTCAAATGCTTTCTGAGAATAAGTACAAAATGATCAGTAGGATGTGCCCTCTCAGGAGAGAACACAATAAACAGGAAATCCAATACGAAAAATTGCTATTGTTACTGTATCAGATGATCAATACGCCGTATTCAATTAATTTGAATACGCCGTATGGTCTGCTGAAGGTCAGTATGTTGTATTGAATTTACAGAATACTCCGTATTGTTTGGAATAACAGATACGTTGTTTAGAATGAAGAGACCAATACGTTGTACAGAGTGGAAAGTTTGATACGTCGTATCCAATTCGTGGATACGACGTATTAATTGATCTATCAAAACAATATACTTAGAAAACAATTAAATAATACGGGAATTTAAACACACAATTAAATTAAATACAAACAGAATTAGATTACACTAATTAAATTATTCTAACTAATGGTTAGAAATACTAATAAAATTAAAGGTTAAACTTTTTCACTCCCCGGCAACGGCACAAAAACTTGATGTGCTGTCGTGTAGGGTCAATTTATTGATTACCAAGTTTTAAATTTATATTTAGCCGACTTATCCTAAAACAACACTTTAATGGGCACTGTACCCGATCGGGTATAGTTTCGTGGTAAGTAGGGTGTTGAACACTAAGAGCAAGGTCGTTAACCTTATATTCTATAAGTATTTTAATTACTCTAATCAAGTTAATTCTAATTACTTGTTAATATACATTTCTAATGGTAATGGGGGGTTTTCAGCCTGAGAGACTGACACAGGTTTTATGGTGACAATAATCAATTCTAAACACCAAAAAAAAAAAAAAAAACATGCAAGAAAACAATCAGAAGATAAAAGAGCGGTACAAGCCAAATGATAGAAAACCGTATTGGCCATATAAAATCCGATTAAACGTTGGTTTGTTTATTTCGTGCAATAATTTCTTATCTTGAAGCGGCATATCATTCTTAATACTTAGGAGGGACATCATCCTAAGACCTAGATACGTTGAATCAGGTCATAACTAACGTATCCGCATAAAGCATCCTTTTAGTTTAATTATAATCTATCTAGGGATTAAAGCAATGGTGATCTTTGAAAACCCTAGCATCGGGACCTTACCCACTTACTGATTAACAGTATTTTATATACTGGTAGTTCACTGTTCAAATCTTATCAATTAATCAAGAACATACTTGTTGAAACATTACGGGTCACCTACCGGTCCAACTAAGCTCATAATTTAAAGGCAAAGACAAAACATTATTTGTGATCCTATTGGTCCAGTAATATAAAACACAATATGGAGAGCTATCTCAGTATCTAGCTCACTTGTTAGGCGTAACTAGATCCAGTTGACGATAGGTCGCATATTCAAACACGTAGACAAGTATCATGTGATAAACATAATTAAACTCTCAATGATAAATTAAGAAATCAATTTTAAAACAAACCAAACATTAAACCTTCATTAAGATGGCTAATACACAAGGGTATTAGCCCATAACTATTGTAATTGTACAAGCATGATCAAATAACCATGGTAAACAAAACATTTTACTGAACAATACCAAAAATTAAATGATTACAAGAATATAGGAATTACACGGTGTCTTCTATGAAATCGTGATCGACCCTTTACCTTTGGTTGCTCTTCTTCTCTTTAGAAAATCGTCTTTTATGTGTATGGTATGAAGAATATGATTTTGCACACTGAAAACTCGTTTTTGAGTCTTCTATTTATAGTCTCTAAAAAAGCCTGGATACGCCGTATTGGGCTAGGCCAATACGATGTATTGGGGTATTTTCCTTGGAGTGCATGCTATGTATACAATCAATAAAATATTCATTCCCAAAATGTATTTATCTTTGTATCTTTGAATATTTATCCAGCTGGATACGGCGTATTGTTGAAGAGTGATACGCCGTATTAGGAATTGGTTTGTACGTGTTTTCTTGTGAAGACTTGGAGCTGATATGCCGTATCTCTTTTCTGGATACGGCGTATTGGTCAGAAATTAGCTCCAAAATATGGCCTTTTAGCATGTCTTCACAAATCACTCCTTAATTACTTCAAATAACACTTTTAAGCAATTAAGTACAAATTCTTGCAATAATTATATAAAAGTAGGTACTATTCGAGATAAATGATAGTATAAATGTGATATTATTTGATGTCATCAAATATCCCCCACTTGAATCCTACTTGTCCTTAAGTAGATTCTAGATTATATTGAAAATGTATCCTAACCGAAGTAAGGATTTTTCCGTTTAAGCACTTCTTTCATTTCAATCACCTGTACAAGACCAAGTACCTCACAAATTATGGAAATGAAAACACTCAGATCACTCAACTAGTCTAGGGTGTAACATTTAATTAGTATGCTCATTTTCTCGGTCGTGATTAGTTTCATATTATAAGCTTGGCAAGGATACACATTTCCACCACTAGAGCTAAGGAGAAACAAGTCAAAAGGTAAATTAGGTATTTATTAAAGGCTAAGGTGGATCATTCTAACAATCTTTCACCAAAAGTACCACACCAATAAGGCAGCTGAATTATACATACATGGCCATAACAACGGAATAGACATGTACAATTTGATCACATCCTTATTCGTGTTTAAC
>BQNB010138060.1:0-10794 GCA_026074375.1 Tanacetum coccineum | reverse complement strand
GTCATTTAAGTGAATCTTTTCGGGATCGTTTTGGGATTAAGTGTTGTTGTTTGTGTGGTGTGTTGTTATGGTTGATTGTGTCTTATGAGTCTCGATTCTTGATTGTGGTGTTTATTTGTTGTTCTTGTTTTGATTATAATATTCCCAAATTCGGTCATATGCCCAAAGTCGGTCACATGCCTACCTGATGCACGGATCGCGGTAAGGTCGAATTTTTTTTTTCGGGAAATTAGGTTTTCAAAACAAGGGTTTTTAATGGACAAAACGCAGTCTTCTTGAGACAAAACGCAATGATTTGTTAAGATTTGTTAAGATTTGGACAAAACAAGGGTTTTCTGGGAAATTAGGTTTTCAAAACAAGGGTTTTCAATGGACAAAACGCAGTCTTCTTGAGACAAAACGCAATGATTTGTTAAGATTTGGGCAGCATAACGTTTAGATTTGCTATATAAATGGTCTTCAACGAGGCAAAACGCAGTGGCAAAATGCAGTCTTCAATAAGCAAAACGCAACGACCAAAACGTAATGACCAAAACGCAGTGACCAAAACGCAGTCTTCAATAAGTAAAACACAATGACCAAAACGCAGTGACCAAAATGCAATCTTCAATAAGCAAAACGCAATGACCAAAACGCAACCCGCAAGCAAAACGCAGCCAAGAACACCCCTTCAGTGAGTCAAAACGCAGCCAAGAAAAAAATCATCAAACATTCTTGAAAGCTACGAAATAATGTTAAAACCACCTAGTAATGATGCAAGGGATAGTTCTAAGCCCGAAAGTACAAATATTTAACACTTTTAACCACAAACAAAGATCATCTTGATTTTCTTGGTATATTTTTTCGAACCAAAAAAATAAACAAACCACACCAACGAATTTGAGCTTATTTAACCACAATAATCAGTAGATAAACAACATGGATTCCCCTTATGCTCTGGTGCTAATTGTTAACATTAGATTCACCCTAGAACACGAGATCCAGAGGCATGGTAAAGTGAAAGAGAAATTAAGCCATTGAATTAGAGAGAAAAAGGAAAAAGATGGAAGATGTGTGTTTTTGTAAAGAGAAAACACACACTTTCACACTTTACAAAAGTGAGCTTCACCCCTCCATAGAAGTATGGAGGGGGTATTTATAGTCCTAGTGACACACAACTATTGTAACTAGTCATTATTAGTCCCTACGTGTCACTCTATAAATGAACTAATGTAATTCCGTGTTTGTCACCATATTTTAAGGCTAACAGTTTCACAAACATGTTAACATCTACAATTATGTTTCTTGTTAGATCAAACCGCTTAAGAAATGGTCAGTACAAAAGGTATCCAATCATAGACAAAAGGCGACAATCGATTGGTTGACAAAATCCCTTTCGTCCTATGATATGTTTAACAATAAATTTGGTTTGATAAAACAATGTCACATGAATCATAAGCATAGATGGATCTTAGATAGTAGCTTGAAATTGAAGAAAACATTTCATCACAATCATAAACAAATCATCATTCCACAAACATCATGTAATCAAGTGTATAAAGATACTAGCCACTAATAGCAAGCAAAGACATATTTCTAGATATTAAAGGATTCATAAACATGATTAAAAAGGTTCTTACAAAGTATGTAAAGATTACAAGAAATAAGGCATGGATGCCTTGAAGAATTCTTGATGTTCTTGACCTCCTAAGATGGCTTCTTTCTCCTTCAAACTTCTAGGATTTTCCTAGGATTCTAAGAAGGGTTTATAGCTTTGAGAGAGTAGTAAAGATCTTTGTTTATAAGATTGATTTGAAATTGATTGATGATGATAAAACACTAGCCAAGACCTCTATTTATACCACTAGGAAGACCTTGAGGTATTAAATGCTTAACTTAGGGCCAAAGGGTCATAAAATGCTAGGAAATTGAAGTCTAGATCCTTCTTGATCGTTCAAGGGGCTTCAAGACAAAAAATGGTACATCAGACGCAGGTCGGCTAGGGCTTCATCCCCACGCAAGTGTTTCTCGATTTTGCGTTTAAGCTCTCCGTTTGAATCGTGCTTGGTCGTTGGTCTTTATACTTCAGTAAATCTTCGTTTAGGCTCATCCTTAGGACTTGAAAGCTCGAATGATTGGCTCTTGCATTCATGAAATGCTCCCGATCTTTAGTCTTGACTCGGGATTCTTCGTACTCGTGTAAAACTTTGATTTCTTTGTTCTTTTCTTCTCTTTTCTTGTACTTGGCTACAAATAAACTTGCAAACACACTTTGATGAAATAAAGTAACAAAACCATTGATAAATAGCCAAATAACTTATACAAAAGCACGGATAACACTACTAAAAACATACTCAAGTTGAGCGTTATTAAAACGGAAAATTAACACTCATTACCTGTCATAGCATATAAATTACCATAGGCTTGGTAAAGGATCAAAAACCTCCACTGTTAGGGGTAAGTACTAGAAATTCCTATCAAAGATGTCTTTTAAAGGGTTGTGATGTTCAGGTGTGGGTTAAACAGCAGCAACATCGGATGGTATACACATGGGTGGTGGCGAGTTAATTAACTACAAAAATACATGCTGAGGCGTTGTTAAGCCAAGACTCGACCACTACAGGACTAAGATATATGAACTAAGATATACAAACTCTACATCTAACTCTTTTTTTTCTATTTTTTTTAACATAATACATCACTTAGGGTTTATAAACACACCCCTACACTTGAGTTTTTGCTAACTCAAAAGGATCAGCAAAACATGGAGCATATTAAGCTCTAATGGGGGTAATATGTTGATTTCTTCCCTAGTTCTTCATAAGATAAAAACTACCATGATTCCCAATCGTCCTAAAACTGTATACTATGATAAATGACTCGACTTAGCAACTATGTCGTCTTGCAATAATTAATTGGGTTTACAATAATGTACTAAAAATGAGTACATACAAGGAAGGCTAAGACGATTTGGTTGTATCACTGGGTGTGGGTTAAACAATTATCTTCATTAATATTCTGGAATCCACCAAAAGATTACGAGAACCATGAAAAAGATAGGTTCGGAGGGGTATACTAGGGGTATCCTGCACTAAAAATAAGTGCATGGCAAGGGTGTGGGATAGTTATATGATCAAGGTTACCATAATAACAAATACATGCTTAAAACAGGGTTAATCCTAGTGCCTCTTATCATTTAGCAAATCCTAATTCTCACTATGCAGTATCTGGATGAATCACAAAAACAAATTCTAGAATTTAATAAACTACTGGTATACTCATATAATTTTAACCGATACCAATGCTCCAGAAAAGGCGACAAAACCACATATGCAGGAACAAATCCATGGACGCGTCATACATGATTGCTCACTCCTTAACCCGAGAAAGCTAAAGGTAAAATTATCTTAGGTATCACAGATGGATACTTGAATTTCTAAAGATCTAGGGGGAACCTCACATTTTTGGGGTGGAAATTTTTTTGAGTGGTAGGATTTTTCTACTAGTCATATAATTCCTATCCATGAGACGCTAATAATACTCAGTTTTCGTTGGTATGTGACATAAAAAAATTTAAATTTGTGTCAAAATTACCGTCTACGCTATGTTTCGGTATATTACTCATCATTTTAAAGACAAAGCAAATGACAATTAAAGGAATAGTTTCTAAGGCTTATTTCCCTCTACACTTATTTTGAACATTGTCCTCAATGTTCTTAAAAGTACCCGTAAACAAATAAAGAGAAAAGAAAAAGACGAAAGAAACTAGTACTCCCCTCGTTTTGCTCAATAATGGAGAAGAAACATATGATAATTGGCTAAATCATCATCCAAGAGTCTTCCACATAAAACTCCTAAGAACTCCCAGATTTCTTCTCATCAAATATAACCTGTAAATCAAAGACAAGAAACAACTACACCTGGCGTAAAATCAGCAGGATAATGGTATATACAACGAAACTTTTAGGGTTTAGACTCTATAAAAGCAGTAAAGATAGGATGATTGTGCTAGTGTAATCGTGGTTCTCTGCAGGTTTTAATAAAATTACAAATTTTGGAAATTATACAAAATTAATTTTTCAAAAATAATAGAAAATTCAAATTTTCACAAGTCTGGAGATGTGACGCCGTCAGGAAAAATTCTGACACCGTCTCCAAACACTGTGAAAATTTCACATTCGTTTACTTGGAAAACTTTTCTGCACGCAATTTTATTAATTATTTTCTGCAAAAATACTACATAAACCATGAAAATTATTAGCATAAATATATGACTCTAACAAACATGACATAAGACCCGAATTAATAAAAATAATCTATTTAATATGTTTAAAATAGTTCTTAGAAACTGAATATTTTCCCCTACACTTATTTGATGCAAAATACCTTTGATTTTAATTAAGACGGAGTTAAAAACAAAACAAAGCATGATTACATATAATTCAAACATATTAAAACAAATGATAAAGAATTAAAACTCACATGACACTCCTAAGATGCGAGAAAATAAAAGATTGGGTTACCTCCCAAAAAGTGCTTTTTCTTTATTTAACGAGTCTTGTAGCTAGACTTGGAGTCACACTTCCTAGGAATCATGAAAATGATCCAAGTCGATGATCTCACTTGGATTCTCTTTCTCGGACAACTTTCTAGTGGTGGGGATGGATTGGAAGGTCTTAGTGAATTCCTCTCCATCTGGATCAATCAATAGAATCTTAGCATGCCACGCTCCATCTTCTACTTTTGGTGGCTTGTTCTAATCTATCATATTCTTTATCAATTCTTCCGACTCCCACACATTTCCCTTAAGATTTATTGGTATAACTCCTAAGAATTCTACCATCCTTCTAAATACTAGGACATCCTTAAATGGGTTAAGCTTGACATCTCTAGCGATTTCCAATTTGTTGGGCAAATGGTAATCAGTGAAGTCCATATTAGCATAATAAGGGGGTCAGGCACCTATTTCATCTGTACTAGGTTGTGGTGTATAAGACAAGACTTTCATTTTTCTAGGGTAGTCCAATAAGGTACCTTTTCATCTTCTAGGTTGATTTCTTTAACTCCAAATATTGACCTAGTAACTCCTTCTTCTACTGCTATTTTGGCTTTTTCTACAGTCTATTACGGCATTAGCAGTTGCTAGGAATCCTCTTCCTACGAGTAATGAGATAGCAGGGTCTTTATCCATGTCTATGACATAGAAGTCATCTAAAAGTTTTAACCTTCCAATGTGGACTTCTACATTTCTAACAATCCCTATGGGATAAGACTTAGTTCCATATGTTAATTCGAAAACGTGATCGGTCTCTTCTAGTAACCCAATTTTAAGCTTTTTGAAGAGATATAAAGGGATTAAATTCATACAAGACCTTAAATCAGCTAAGGCATCAAAAGGCATGGAGTCCCTTAAGCTACCAGTTAAGGTGAATAATCTGGGATCCTTCAATTTCTTAGGCATTTTGCCTTGTATAAAAGCGGACCTATTTTTGCCTAGATCTAAGCTCTCCACATATTTATCCAGGATTGCATTATACATTGGAGCATGAGCTAGAACTTCAAGAACCGGTAGGTTAATTTTCAAATCTATAAATTCATCTTCTAAAGCTTTTTCGGGTTCTTTTGGTTTTGATGTTCCAATTTCGATGACCGTTTGCAGTTGGTCTTTTTGAAGATTGTTTGTTTGTTTAGAACATGTTTTAATGGCATTGATCGAATTGAGGGAATGGGTGAGCATTGGGCATCTTCCATTGGGTAAGAATGAGCAGATAAAACTAGAGAAGTGGAGTTAACATTTAGTTTCGGGTTCTTAACCGTGTCACTTGGGAGTGCTCCCATCATTCGATCATTAATGGCCTTCAATAATGTGTCTATTTTATTGGTCATCTTGCCTTGTTGTTATCTGAAATTGGATTCAAACTTAGACAACCTAGCGTATTAAGATGCCATAAAACTAGACACCAACTCTTCGAGATTTGATTGATTATTAAAATTTTGAGGGTTGTTACCGAAGGAGCTGTTCGGGAATTGTTGGGAATTATTGATTTGATGAGACAAAATAAATAAAAGAATGAAACAAGAAGGACTTAAATGCAAAGCTGGAATTCTTCAAAAGATGGAAGATTTTGAAGATTCTAAAAGAACTCCTTAAGAAGATAAAAGATATAGAAGATAAAGATAAAAGTTAGGAAGATATTATTTGTTTCCTAATTATATTATCTTTTGTAAACCTAGATGATCTATACTATATAAAGAGACATTAGGTCGTGTAGTTTATGAGTACACAGAAAAACATGTATGTGTATCCCAAGGGAAAATGTTGATGTCTAGTTTGTGTGGTGTAGCCTCAAGGGTCTTATGATTCCTGTTACAGTTTATTGATGTAACTGTTCTACTATTGATCAAAATAGAATTGGGGCTTAGAGTGAATGATAATGAAGAAAAACCTTGTTGATGATAACATTGTTCTTATGTTTAATTCCGTTGTGCATATATGTTATTATATTTGTTATCATGATCCTTGATGAGGTCTAAACAACCTCGAGCTATAAACGATCAAAGAACCTATCAGGTTATTAGGTTCTATCAGGAATGAACCGTTGGGCTGAAAATGATTAGGTGGGGATGAAAATTTGTTTTGAGAATTTTGAGGTCGCCTCCACCTTAGGTTTGGGTGACTTTTCCATGATGGATTATAGGTGTCACCAAGATTGTTTTGCTCGGGTTTGAAAGTGTACCACTTGCCTCTCGCTTCGTCTATATGCGAGGATGCGTAATCAACAAAAGCTTGCTCGGGATTTTCCATGAAATATTGAGTGTCATAGGGACCACTACAGATCTCGCATGAAGAAGTGATTTGTTCACTTGAACGAATGATTTAGGAGCAAGATGAACTTCCATCAAGGGTTGAACTTGATTTTCGAGCTCAATGAGACAACGGTCGGATGTACTCGGGACATCTTGAGGCAAAGAGATTGCCTTGACCGGTTTAGTAAAGTCTCTTGGGTCATTCCAACTTTCGTTATCATAGAGGGCTTGGTCCTCTAATAGTGCCCAGGATTCTTCGGCGTTTTTGTCACGAAGCTTACCACCAGCCGCTTGATCAATGGTTAACCTTGTGGCGAGATTGGTATGGTCATAAAAGATTTGGACTTAGAGCCAAAGATCGATGCCCTGATGAGGGACTTTTTAGAGTAAGTACTTGAAACGAGTCCATGCTTCAGAAAGAGATTCACTTTGATGTTGTTGGAACATCATGATGTCATTTTGAAGTTTTATAGTCTTTCCCGGTGGAAAGAATTAAGCAAGGAAACTAGTAGTAAGATCCTCCCAGGTGGAGATGGATCTTGCAGGAAGACGTTCAAGCCAATTGCTAGCTTGATCGTGAAGGGAAAATTGAAATAAACACAGGCGCGTCCTTTCCCTATTTGCAACATCAAGGTCAAGTGAGTCCACAGGTTTTAGAAAATCCTTAAGATGTTGGTTTGGATCCTCGGACCGAAGTCCGTGGAATGAGTATCCGTTTTGCACCAACCGAATGGTGTCGGATCGTAGAGGCACCACATTGTTCCCATCGGGGAGCTCAATGGTGTTTCTATAGCCCTCATGGCTGGGTCTTGAATAGTCTCCTAGGGCACGGATCGGATTTTTATCTCCCATAGAGGTCAACGAAAAGATTTACAAAACAAAGGGAACAAAGGAAAAGATAGACTAAAGAAAGCTAACTGATAGAAATTAAAATCTCACTTAATAGGAATCAAGCGAGTAGACCTAAGCTAGTTAAATTCAAAACCTAACTATTCCTCGGCAGCGGCATCAAAAACTTGATGTGCGGTCGTTATAGTTAACTTCACAAGAAGTTTTACAACTCCTTAGGCAGTGTACCTAACTGTTGTAGTGTAGTATAGGCAAGACTCAGGGGTTGTTATCGTTCTTTAGGGGAATAGGTTGGGAAGGCTTGAACAGAATATAACAGAGGTCTAAGAGGTTGAAAAAAGATTATTTTTGTATTTTTATATTTTTAGAAAGCATGTAAAATTCTAGTTTGATAGGTTGGTTTTGATTTTAACTGATTAAACTAATAATAAATCTAAACTACTTTTGGTGAAAACTTAAATGGTAAACGAACGTATTTACTTAATCATGCACTACTCCTCATTTTGCTTCTCCTAATCCTATTGCTTTGTCACACTTGTGATGATCTGTGTAAGTATTTCCTAGGTCATGAACAGATTACACAAACTCGCATTTTCCTAGTCGTCTAGGCTAATTTAATATCTTATGGCTAGTTTTCTAAAGCCTAACGCGCACATCCATCATAAGAAGAAATATTAAAAGGATCTACAAACTAAGTTTTATGCAATCATAAGTAAATACTAATGGATCTATCCTAGCATGTTAAAAGGAAGCAAAGAACAATAAACAATCAAACAACACATAGACATATTGAATGATAAATGATAGAGGACTTCACTTGATTGAAACATGTGTTCAAGGCTGATACAAAAGGGTTTTGACACCCTAAAAACGACCCAAACAGCTGCTATAATCGACTTTTAATAATAGGGTTCGACTCCCAAAAGTTACACACTTAAAACCCTAAAAACGAGTTTGTATGTATAGGTTATAATTCTGACACCGTCTCCCCGCTGAATCTTCTAAGGCTTTTTTAAGTCGGTTGGATCCTGACGCCGTCTTAATTTTCCTGACGCCGTCCCTTAGATATCATGACGCCGTCACAAGGAATTTTGACGCCGTCTCCAGCCACTCTACGCATTTTCTTCATCAAATTTGGTGTAGAGTTGTAATCTCGTCCGTTTCTTCTTCGAATGAGCCCAAGTCACGTGTATTTCCTCCAAAAGCCATCCAAGTGTTAAAAACTTAAAAAGGAACGATTAAGTACATAATTTGGGCATATTTGCATTATTTAGGGGGTTAAATGATCCCAAAAAAGTATATAAAATGACACCTCATCACCACCTAAAGTTTTGACCTTTGGATCAAGGGATCATACAACAGACCTACAACCCCAAACTCTGAGATAGTTCAGATTAAGTTTCTTTTTGGTCCAGAGTTCATAAGAGGTAATCTTGTTCCTTTTATTAGGAACTATATTTACTAATTAACAAGTTGTTAATATAGCTTCACCCTAGAACCCTTTGCTCATTCCTAAATAGTACAACATGAAATTCACCATTTCTTTCAGAACTCTATTCTTCCTTTCAGAGATACCATTCTATCATGGGGTCTAAGGAGCAATCGTTTCATAGATAATACTCACATATTAAAAGTATGATGCATCCATATATTTCTCTCCCTTATCACTTCTAAGTCTTTTTATTAAGGCTTCTTGTTGCAATTCTACTTCACTTTTAAACACTTTATATTTATCTAATGCTTCATCTTGGGTATGTAACAAATAAGCATAACTATACATTGAAGCATCATCAATAAAAGTCAAAAAGTATTTCTTATTCCCCAAAGTAGGAGTTGCATGAAAATCACATATTGACTCTAAAATTTCAATTTCATGTTTCACATAATGGAAAGTTTGCTTAGTTATTTTAGACAAGATATAAGTTTTATACTTTTCATTTTTTATTTCAAATGCAGGGATTAACCTATCTTTAGACATATCTGCATTCTTTTACAGTAAACATGGTCAAGTCTAGCATGCCAAAGGGTTGAATCATTCTTATTAAAAGTGGGCATGAAGGCTGAATTAAGTCTAGCATGTCAAAGGGTTGAATCATTTTTATTAAAAGTGGACATGAAGGCTGAATTAACAATACGGGAAATTTCATATCTCCCCTCCTTAAAGATGGAAATTTCATGTTTACATAAACATGCTTTAAAATCATTGTACGTAATGCATTCAATTGTTGCACTTTGGGTATATATGATTTTAATCATCAAAGTAGGGTGATATATGAAATTAATCCTTAATAATATTATGATTAATATTAAGCCTGCACATTTGATTGCACAAATGATCAAAACTAATTAACATGTCATATTTAGACAAAACAAACTTATCAGATTTAATCACTTGTTTATAATATCAATTATTCAAAACACTAATAGAATCAAGATTCTTTCTAATTTGTGGTACATGTAAAACATTAAACAAGGAAATAACTTTTCCATAACTAAATCTTAAGTCTACACATCCACATCTATGCACCAGGGTTGTTGACTCATTTCCCATATGAAGAATTGTTCCATGACTCGTAAGTCTTGAACCAATATCTATCTTTGCACACATGGATAGTAGCACCAGTGTCAACTCACCACGCAACATCATCATCATGCACAAAGTAAGCTTTAGATATATATGTAACCTAATAAATGTGAAAATAGTTATTATACATATTATGACCTTTCAGATGGTTTTTAGAACCAATCCTCGAACCACTTGTGCCCGAACCATTGATATTTTTGAAACCGACCTTAACACCCCTGCGATCCTTTTTCATGTGTCAAGTTTTATCACACTTCCAACAAGTCAATTTTGACTTCTTGTTATGATCATCCTTGGTATCTTGATGGTTACGTTTGCCTTTGTTGTCATTGTATCTCGTGGAATTATGATGCGTTATTTGGTTTTAATTATTTTTTACAAGTTTTAAATTTATAAAACTCGTCTACCGATGTCTACACGCAGTGGCGGATCTAGAAATTCACTAGAGGGTATGCACGATTTTAGTAGAAAAAATCAAGTTTTCGAGTCAGGTTTTTTTAGGTTCGGTTTTTGCGGGTCGTTTTTCATGATTTAAATTCGGTACGGCATTTTTGTTTTTTGGATTTGAATTAACA
>BQNB010138059.1:0-14516 GCA_026074375.1 Tanacetum coccineum | reverse complement strand
CAGTCTAGGGGCGGCCCCCTAAGTGGCTAGGTGGCCCCCAAATATATCTGGGAACGCGAGGACCGCCACCAGCTGACCGTTGGGGATTCCTGGCTATAAATATAGCACTATTCTTAGCAGAAAAACAGACCTCTTGCACGAATTTTTTCAGTCTTCTTTCTCTCTCTAAAACATTTTTTCTCTCACTAAATCTCTTGATTACTAACATTGTTTGATCTTGTTTCAAGTGATCTAATCTTTTCTTCTCATCTCTCCTATCCTCTTTATTAAGTGCAAGAGAAGAATATTCGTATTTGCCAAAAAACGAATTGTTGTAGTCTAGTAATCTCTTCTTCTTTCTTCTAAGAACCAAATCTCTATCTTGATTATCTTGTGTGATTGTGTAAATCGGATAGTGTATAAATCCGATAGTGTAGATCTTATGATTGTATATTACTTGTGAAGTGGTAGATTGGTTCTAGCTAAGATTTGTAGTATATTGGATATCATAACACAAGCATAGAAATGATGGGTTGGCCGAATTTATAAAGAGAGAAAGTGACTAGTCTAGTGAGAGAAAACACCTTTAAGTGTGTGTATTATGAAATGAACAACCAACCCTTCCCATGACTGGAAAAGGTGTTTAAATACATGAGTTTTATGCCCCTAAGTGGGCTATGGTGTGGGCTAACATGTGGGTAAAGACCCGGCCCAACACCATAAGTCATACGCTTACGATACAACTACGAACTATGCTATTCTAGACAGTACACGGGGTGGCCGAGTCTTTTTCTTAAACCTAACATCTATGATTTTGATATATCATATGCAAACAAAGATATATATGTCTATATGAGGAGCACAAGACCTAGCATAAGCCCTATTGTGCGAAAACATAAAGATGACAAACAAATGAGCAAATATGCCAAACAAGACACTTATGATCCATAAACAAACAAGACGCAAAGATAAGATGTAAACAAGGCAAATAAGTAGTCATATAGCACATCACACATCAATTTACTAATGAGAGATACCGAAACATTTATAAAAAAAATATTTTTGACAAAATTATGAGTTAACCCAAACACCCCTTTTGAAACTATATTGTCTCTTTTAAGAATCAAAATTGACATACAAGCGAAGGAAAACACATGACAAGGTTGACATTTATGTTTCACAGATAAGCAAGCTCAAATGTAATGATAGATAAGCATACAATTAATATATACAAGCAATGTAAAGTAGAACGACTAATCATATATCATATCATACGAAAAGTTCTTTTCGCCTTGTGTTGAATATGACGATGTATACCAAGCTTGATTAGTGACCAAAATACTTTTATTTTCAAAAAAGATGTATCAATGTTCAAAGAATACCAACCCAAATTGCCCGACTCAAAAGTTTGAGTTTCCATGTTAATACGAAATTTGAAATTTTAGACACTTTGTAGTATTTTGAAAATTCGACTTACTTAGACTTGTAATCAGATCCTTTAACCTATTTTATTAGAAAGTGGACTCAATTATCTTCGAAACGGTAGGTGGCACGACTTGTACGAATTTACGGTTAAGTTTTTACGACCTTTTGAAGTTGATCAATTTTTTGCAAAGCGTACTGTAAAATCGGCTGGCCGGTTCTGTTCCTTGAATGGAACCGGCTTGTTATCGAACAGAACCGTCGATCTGAATGAATTTTCCAAAAACGCTTATTTTGACTCGATGAAAAGATTTAACACTTGGTTGGCTTTATATAACAGATTTTAGACCTTATTCAAGGTTGTATAACAATGATATTCAACAATCAAGACTTCTATGAATAAAACAACGACATACTTTTCATATTAAGTCCCGCTTTTTGGATAGTTTGATACACGGATCGTACTCGGTTTTGAAAACCATTTGTTTTGAAAACTAGAGCCACATGGCTCTGATACCAATTGTGGAAAACGTAAAGGGGGGGGGTGAATACGTTTCCGATTAAAATCTAAAAACTTTTTGTATCAAATGCCCGAACAATCGTGACTTAATAGGAAAAGTACTAATAATAGTCCATGACTATATCGAGTAAACAAGCATAAACATCAAGCAATAACAGAAGCATAATTATAAAGTAAAGAAATAACGATATGTAAAGAGAAAGCAAACCGAACACGATGATTTATAGTGGTTCGGTCACGGAGCTCCTCTCCGCCCTACTCCACTCCCCGAGTACCCAACTCGAGAGTTACTTCACTAGATCAACATGCTCCCTTTTCGGCGGAGAAAACCTTACACAACGTCGCTTACACTTTATCCGGTACTAAGCTAAATACCGAGTCCTAATCACCGGGAGAACCAACCCATCGTCGCTTACACTTTATCCGGTACAAAGCTAAATACCGAGTTCTTACACAAAGGGTAGAACCAACCCAAAACCCCGTTATGTTTTATGGCCCAACATAACAAACCTTGTGTTTTATGGCACAAACACATAAACCATCTAGTCTAAATCAAATGGTACAAAAGATGATACAAATGAGTATACAATGATGATCCACGACAAATGTGTCTAATGGATATGAATGCCTAATCTAAATTAACTTCCATTGATGAGAAGCCTTTAAATGGATGTAGATGATGAGATCTCCAATCTTGTAGATCTTCATATGGGTATGTTTGATGGTGGATGGAAATGGCAAGATCTTCAAGGCTTGCTTTGGTTGGATCATCATAAGAGTATGCTTACAACAAGATGAATGTTAGAAGCATTATGATCACATGAGAATGAGGGTGTTTAATGACTATTGCTACTGATCTAAATGAGTGAGAAATGCAGAGAAAATGTGTGTAAAATGGTGAGAAAGAGCTTGGTATTTATAGGCTAAAATTCTACTGTAGCCCGGTTCCGCCGGTTCCCTCGGAGCGTCGCCGGTTCCATTGGCCGGTTCCATTCTCAAAAAAAAATTATTTTTATTTTTATTTTGCCGGTTCTTCCGTTTCCCGCCGGTTCCCTTTGCCGGTTCCATTCAGAAAATATTTTATTTTTACTTTTATTTTGCATTTTACTTTTACTTAAAAGTGAAAGCAAACTTGTACATGTAAAAATAAAAAGTCTAGTTGAGTTTTGACAAAATAAAGTTTACATGTCTAAATAAAATATATATTTAGATGTAAAATTTAGTATAAAAATAAAAAGATGCATTTGTATAAAAATACTTGTGAATGCAAAATGTGAAAGGAGGTTTGATCATAATGCAACATAACAAATATGTACGAACCTGTGTTGCAACATACGAGGAGTCGAGACATGGAGAGATGTTGATGTATATTGAGACAAAATACGATTACGAGTAACTTGTACATTTTACGTTATGTATTACAAGTTACGTGTTTGTCATCAACAAAACAAACGAGACTGCATAGATTAAATATCGTAATATTTGCACTAACACTAATGTATATTTAATTAAACTAATTTTAACAAATAAATCCAAATTTTATACCTAAAGATACATGCACTAAATAGCCTACCAAACGATATTGAATTATGTTATGTTATTTCATCTTGTACATTGTTAGGTGTATTATATACAGTCAAACGGGTGAAAACATGTACTTTTACGTGAACTAATACGTCCACATGAACTCTTTTTGGGTATAGCTTTTGCCATATTCTATCATCTCATATTGGGTTTCCAGTACGAAAAGGGAAACTGCTACTACCTTTAGTGGTGATTCATTAACTGTGAGGTCCTGAGTTCGGTTGGCTCTCAAATGTGCTAATTTTTTGTGCCTCTAAGAGGAAAATAGCATTTGAGGTACACACTCAAATAAGCACAAACCATGGATGAAATAAGAACAATCTTTGATGGTTGATATAAGAACCAGCTGAGCATTTGAAATGAGACTTTAAAACAAAGAAATGAAGACAAACACATAGTCTTCTCCTACACACCATGTTTCAAAACCATATTTTGTCTAAACAAAATTCCATTGATTTTATTTCCAATCCTTTTCATACCCCACCTAAAACTTTGGAAATTTATATATAAATGAACTCCCAAATTCAAAATGCAACGCATTGTGATTTGTGTATAAATCTAAAGTAAGTGGCTAGGTCCATAAAAATCATTCCATGTAACACATACTTCAAGTTAACTTACACTCCTTTAATCACCTATCAGTATAATCCTAAAGCAGGTCATCTAAGATCATCTAAGTAACCATCGATTATGAAACTTCTTTATAATCTACCAAAAGATACAAACAATAATCTGTCTCTAAAACTAATATTGTTAACAAAGGTGATCTAATAAGCAAATGAGTCGAAATTCACTTTTTCCACATTCTATCGTACTGTCAAATTTAGAAATTACAATCATTCCTCAAAACTTCAGTAAACCATATCAAAGCAAAAACATACATGGACACTCACTGTTTAAATACAAAAAACATGTACAATGTTATATTTTTTCACAGAACCATTACAAAATATAGCTTGAATTTGATTGTTTTAACTATATACCAAGAAAATGTAACTGCAAAGTCTTGTCTTTCAACTATAAAAGTTAAAGCCAGTGGGACAAACCTGTGCGCGTAGGATTTAAATTACCCCATGGTTGCTGCAAAGTATCAAGCTTCCACAAAATTACCCCAAAGTTGTACACATCCGACTTCTCGTTTAAGGGTTCATCACGAAGAACTTCTGGTGCCATCCGTTGAGGCTGTTTACCAAAAAAAATCCAAACTTTTGGCACAAAACAACAGAAAAAATCAAAAAATATAAATCTTAAAATAAATGAAATAACATGAAAAAAGTAGTTTAAAGTGACTATTTTTAAACAACTTATTCCAAAACGCAATACATGTACAAAGTCACATTTGACAGCTTTTAGTTTCTATGTGTGTTTATGACGGGTGTGACTTTGCCCAACCTAATGCGTGCTTCTTTTTTTGTACATACGAGTCATTAAAGATCATTTAGTGTCTCGTTTGGGTCATTAGGAGACAAACTTTAGAAAAAAAACACCAAGGACAAATGCAAGATAACGTGACAGCTTTGAATACACAAAGCTGATATTACGCGTCCCTTTTTCTTCTTTCATATCATTTTGTTGTTTACAAACCTACACAAAATGCCTCAACCCACCCTATATTGACCTGCACATTCTTACCTGTAAAAATACAATATAACAACCAAAAAACATAAAATTTCAACCAACAGTTAACTCGATTGTAAATAATCATATGTGGTTTTAAGAATTTACTTCACAAGAGATTGGGCCATTGGATGGTCCTTTTCAGACCCACTCACCGTATGGTTATTTCAGACCAACCCAAGCTCTTCAACTTCTCGTCATCTGAAGAATTAGATATTTTTCTCCAAATCGCAATCCAAAACACCATGATAAACCCGTAACCAACAGTTGTCATTTATAATTTTCAAAACAAATGAACATTATACCTAAAAAAAACTTTGCATGTCTTACCATCACTGCCACCCCTTCTGGAACCCAGGTCATGCCTATTACCCATTATCCGTCCACCACTACCATGAATTCCCAACTGATCCGAAAGCAACAACATTTAACAATTAAATTAACACAAAACTAAGCTAAATTAACCATAAACCCATGTCATAAACCCACTCCGTTATATCCAAAAAAACCTAAAATAAGCCTAACGAATCATCAAAATCCAATCTTTTTCAATACTTTTAATTAACTAAACCCAGATAATGACACCCATTTTACCTAGAGTTAAGCTTCCTGATGCGTATTAATTGTTGAATTAAATTTGTAAGTTTTAAATTTATAAAACTTGTCTACCGATGTCTACACGTACTAACGGCAGAGAACCCAGTCGTATGTAGTGCAGGATTTGGTAAATCCGAGTTCGTCCTAAGAGCTAAGTTGTATTAGTTTTAATTTGAAATGTGTCACAATTTTAAAAATGGTTTTGAATTGATTTGAAATCTTAACAGGAAAATAAATGCAAAAAGTAAATGAATTGAGAACAGTTAGGGAGAAAGGCGTACTAACCTAGTTATTTCATTACTAATGCTATGAAATGTTTCCTAGTGCAATGTCTAGATATCGTTTTATTAGTGATTCGAATATCAACAGACCCGAATTGGCATTTGAGGTCTGTCCTATACTTCCTGCGATCCTAATTCCCCGAAAGTCACGAAGGTTGGGCATCCAAGTTGTAGTGATTAAACCCCAACTATCCTAAAGATTTGTCTACAACCTAGATAGATTATAAATCCTCTCTGAAATAGTTCCTAAGCTTTTTAAGTATTTAATGTGATAAAGGCGATAATTTGGTAAATTCCTACACTAGGGATATATGCCAACTTATCTTAGTACCCTGTTGATCCTAAGTTCAACATGTCAGCATAATAAATAGACAAATAAGATCTAAACCATCCTCAATACTACCAAAACTCAGGGATTAATGACATACAATAAGGATATCTAATTCAAACGATAAATAAACAAGAAACAATCATAACATCAATAAATTCATAACTAGGCCAACACTATAAGTGCTTAGCCACTCATAGCAACAACAAAGTAAGAATATGAAAGATCGTCTTGGATAAATCATCATAATTCTTTCAGATTGTGTTTTGAAATGATCACTAATTACAAAACAATTAGTTAAGTGACTTCCCCCGTGGACTTTTGGTGGGAATTATGTCGACTATGGAAGCTTGTGTACAACCCCTTGGTACTCTGGTGAAAGGGTTGATGTAGATGTGCAAGAATGATGGGCTTCTATTTTATACGTTTCGAAATGTTACGGCGTAATTGATGTGTTGGTGTTTAGCCTCAAATATAATGAGTTTCGATCGATGAGTTCGTTCTATACTTTTTTCTGTCCTCAGTTATTATTAATTATACGTTTTAATATGCTTCACGGGTATACGGCTCTTAAATTGTAATCTAAACCGGTCACGTGTATCGGGCGAATGACCTTTGCCAAGTAATCCCGAGCCGGCCCGTAGAAATACCAAGGCTTGAAAGCCTCTTGGTATATGTATAAATACCCCTTTCCAAGTATGGTGAAGGGGTTGCATGGTGGTTGGTTGGTTACTATTGTTTTTATTATAGTGTGGTATGTGAAACCTTCAACCTATTAACTTCTCTCTAAAATCTTCAAATTATTATCATCTTATTTTTTCTTGTTATTCCTATTTTGATAGTGAAAAGCTGTTATATTGGTTTTGACATTTGGTATTCTTTCGCCCACGGGTGGGTTTAGTTTTTTGTTTGTTTTTTTTGGGTATTTTCTCGTTATTTGTATGCTCTTTGTTCGTGGTTTCGTTTTTTTGTAAGGCTTTTGTGGTTTTTCGAGGTTTGTTACTTGCTTAATAGCGTGTCCTGTGGTTCTACTACATGCGTTGCTAAGTCTCGCTAACGTTCTCAAAGAAGATAAAAACGTTTCCAAAGTACGAGTTTGGTATCGATCACGAGCTAACAGTCAGGCTCGCTCCTCCACGACAATTGAGCTTATGGATTGACAGTAGAACAGTCAGAACTCCGAAATTCACGAACCACAGCAATGAACTGTCACAGTTTCAATGCTGGTTCCATAAGTTGTTCCTCGACGCAGAAAAGACAGTACATCACGACAAGTGTTGGAATTACCTATTTCACCCCTTTCACATAAACCAATGCTCGAGGTAAAAACATGTAAATATTTTTAGAAAAGAGAAAATACAAAATCAAAAAATCAGTCTGAAAATGTTTCAATAAAAAAAATATTCTTCTCGAATGTCTCTTGGATAAGCGATAACATTTACAGTACCTAGAAATGTGATTAATATCGTCACGGGAGTGTAAGAATGAAGTTTTCGAACAGCGTATTCAAATGCTTTCAAAACATGTCATTTCTAAGTTTTCTTAATGGACCTTATGTGCAAAAATAAGATAGACGTTAACCAAGACTTCAAATAAAGGAAAGTTTATCCTTAAAGATAACTCTATCCTAACAGTGTATGAGAAATTCACGTTTCTCTTGGTCTCTTGAAGATGTTCTTACAAGACATTCAAAGTTAAAGCTCAGAAAAGGTCTAGTGTAAGCTAAGTTGCGCCTTTACCTTAGAGTTGGAAGAGAAAGTCTTCTAAACATGAATGTTTTTCAAACTGGTTGAACACAATTTTCAGAATTTTCCTCACTGGACAATTCATAATCTTTCAAAAGTGTGTGTTCAAACTATCTTTCATAGGGGTGAGTTTTTTCGAAAAACAAAATTTTAATGCGTGTTTGGTAATCATATCACGACCATTCTTATGTATTCAAACACCTTTCCAAAAAAGTCTAACTAATAAAACAAGGATAATAATGACAATTCAATAGAATGATAGTTATAAGATGACTAAGTGTTCAACCTCAATTTTATATCGATTTTACAACTTGGTATCAATTTTATTGGTGTCAAACATATGTAAAATTGAGGGGGAGCAAGATGACACAGTTCCAAATAATTCATGCTAAGATTCAACATTTTTTCCCCATGGCCTTTCAAGACATATTTTAATCACACTGTATTTCAAAATCAAAGCGAACTTAGAATCTCTAAAATAGGGAGAATGTAATTAAAATGTGATCTAAAAGACTCAATACGTGCTTTTCGGAAAAGGTTTTATGGTTACGATCTTATACCCTACAACATCTTATTTCACGACGATTCTGAAGACATAAGGTGGTAAGGTTAGGTATTTGTCCTATGATCAAACAGCCGGAGGATTCTACCCCAAGGGACACTCATAGTTTAGAAATAGCAGTCATTAGGTATGATTGGCGATGAATGTGTATAAGGGAGGGGGCATTATAGGGGGAAAATTTTGTCCCGGGGGGGGGGAACCCTAAGATGAGCTATACCACTGGAACAATCACAACAAATTGGTGTTTAGTAATGACGTCTTGGTAAGCATTGAAGGGTTGTGTAGATATTAAAAGGTGTATGGATAAAGGGTCTAAGAAGAAGCCTCCACACGTTAAAGCAGAAACCGGGTCTGAATACATATGGTTTATTATCATCATAGATTTTCTCAGTTTTGTGGATATTCACTTTGTCAGAATAACAATGATGATTTGTGTCATTGCATGATGAACATCATGGACACAGTGATGCAATGCACAACCCTTAGATAGACCATTCGAGTTTCTCTCACAAGAAACTTGTCTTATTTGTCTCGGAGATACACACGACCTACTCTAGTGACTTTCTCACTCCGAGTTAGTTAATATTGAATAGGTGGCAGTTGCTCCAGCTCCGATTACTAAAACCATGAAATGCACTATCGAGTCTTGAGCCAAAGAGATCATCAATCTAAATTCATTAGGACACATGCCATGTCAAACTGACTTGGTTGAACATCATTAAGTTTGACAAGTATGTTAACAAGTGTGGCCTACGCATTATCCTATTGTGATTATGCCAGAATATCCGGAATGATACTTGTGTCTCACAATGAAGTTGGAATCCTGCTTGAGCCAGCATCAAACAAGCTCTGGTTGGTGACTTGCGTGATCTATATGAAGATCAACTATGTGTCAACTGGAATAGATAAAGATGGTTTTTGTGCGATTCAATGTGTATATGAAACTTTGTTTCCAGGATATGAAATTGCGTCTTAATCAGTAAGATAGTAACTATCATGATTCACTCTCTTTCCGTGTTGTCTGACTATTTGAGAGTTCCGGTAATGAGAACAAGCAAGCATGGCAATCTAATACATCTGTGTTAGAAGATCCTACGCTTTGAGCTGGAAACCCTGTCAAGGAGATTCTTTGAATCTACCTGATCACAGGTACAGTATTTATACTGTAAAACGGTCCTACGAACCGGAGGTTAATCTAACCAAATCCGGACGGGTATGACAAATCCCATATTCGTTCCAACCGCTTATTGAACAGTTTTTATTTCACAGGATACATAAAGATGGGATATGGTGATGCTCAATTCAGCTGACAGTCGGAATTCATTTAACCACTATGCTTCGATGCTCATCTACAATGACATCTCTATAAGCATCAAGATTCAAGAATTCATGAAAGGCTCAGAATTAAATGACAATAGACTTCCGCGAAACTCGTGATATGTGAAAGATAACTCTTTTAGAAATCTAAAAAAATCAAGGCTTCGGGGGAGATTATTAGAAAGCTTTCAAGATGATGCAAAGTATGAGCAATGTTGCGTCAAGACACAAGATGCGCACAGGTGGCAGTAAGACAGATCAAGACATAGGCATAAAAGTTTAATGATCTCGGTCACGAAAAAGAACTAAAGTCAAAGAAAGTCAATGACAATAAGGTACTCAGATCAAAGATCACAAAGCATGACAGGAAGAAGTCCTTAAACGTAGAACAGATGAACAAAGATCTACAAGAGCTTAACGACAAATGCAATCTCATTGATCTCATGAAGGTTTGTTGTCATAATGAAATCACTTCGGGGGAGTTGTTAGCCTCTCAAAATAATGAGTTCGACTATGGAAGTTCGTTCATAACTATATCAGTCTCTCAGTCATTAAATAATTATATGTTTTATTAGGCATACAAGGGGTTAGTTAAACGGCTTAAAATGTTATATAAAACGGTCACGTGTCTCCGGTGATGATAAGCCCAAGTATCCCGAGACCGGCCGTTTGTAATACCAAGGCTTGAAAAGCCTCTTAAGGTATTAAGTATAAATAACCGCTCTCAAGTATGGAGAAGGGGTTGTTTAGTTGGTTGGTTACTATGTTTTTCATTTGAGTGTATGTGTAAACCTCGACCTATGGAAGCTTGCGTCACCCCTTGGTACTCTGGTGGAAAGGTTGATGTCGAATGTGCAGAATGAGGGCTCTATTTATAAGTTTTGAATTGGTTACGGCGTAATTGATGAGTTGGTTACACTGTAACCATGCTGATGTGGGCTTCCACGATATAGGCTTAATATGTGTTATGACATAACTGTATAGTCCAAGTTAAGCTGTAACTGTGACTAGGATGAGTCATCATTCTTCAACGTGGTAGGTTACGGTGTAATTGTGACCAAGCAGTTACGCCGTAACTATGGTGATGATTATTCTTGCTTTAAGTGGGTTACGGCGTAACTCCTGCGGGTCAGTTACGCCGTAACTAGTCTTGAGCATCCTTTATTTGCTTGTTTTCCCCGTCTAAATCCCGCGTCTCTTGCTCCAATGCTCATATTCTTCTTGAAAACGCAATATGAAGTGGCTAAGCATCATTTTCAGGCATTTAAACAATAATTACAAGCATTTTGATAGGGATTTTGATACTAAAAAGTCTTAACTATTTGAACAATAATTTCAAGGATTTTGATTACAGGATTTGAACAATAATTACAAGCATTTATAATTACAAGTATTTTCAGGCATTTAAACAATAATTACAGTATTTTGATACTAAAAAATAAAAACCTCAAATCGGCTTGCCAAAAAATACAAACAATATATAAAAAAAATGTACCTTCGATACGTAAACCGCTGATGAAAAAATATCAAATTGCAAAACCCTATCATCAAAAATCAGGAACAAAGATATATGTTTTTGTGTTGGATTTGGGAGAAAGATAAGTTGTGATGGACATTCTTATCAACAAACACGTACGTCTCTTCATCGACGCCTACATACTTTCTCTTCTGTTGGTGGGGTGCCTAGGTTATGAATGTTTGCTTGGAGACAAATGAATATAAAATGATATAATGTATTTATAATATTTTTCCTTCTGTTGGTGGTGGTGGCGGTGGTGATATGGGTATGAGAAAGAAGATAGAGATGGGTTGGTAGTATGTATTTTTTGTTTGTGTTTTGTGGTGATTTGGTGTGTGTGTGTTGGGCGGTGGCTTTGTGTGTGTGGAACACGTATCACCCATAGGTGTTTAATTATTAAGTGATAAAAAGTGGATGAGTGATTAAGAGTTGGATTATAAAATTATTTCTTAATTTAAAATAATATTACTGTTCAAAATGAGTGTGTTGACTGGTCCAAATTTGTATTAAAATAAGGTAATTTATTGTATTTCACACACACCTAATGAAAACTTATGCTACAATCTTTTAATTTTTTTACCACTTACATGCACATAGTTAAAGGTTGTTTGGAAACGAAGATTTTTACTCACACGTTATTGCGGAGCGTCCATATACAATCATATTGCACACAACATAAATATTAGTTTTTCCCGACTTGCATGTATGTGTTTCAAACAATGTTCGCTAATTTGTTTGTATGTGATACTGTTGTATGTGTTGCAAGGCTAAAAATTATCTAAGCACTTAGCAATGAAACATTAATGAGAGTAAGTTAAAAACTTTAAGCATGGTCGATAAGCAATATTCAAGAAATTTATTAGCTACATCATGAACGATCTTAAAACAATTGAGAAGCTACATTGAAAGAAGTCATTAGCTATATCTTGAGCATTTCTACGAACGGTAAACAGTAAATCTGCAACATGCGGAGAATCTAAAAAAGTGGATGAATCTGCCTTGTCCACGATCGTCGTAAGAAACACAACATCTAATAAGGGCACTCAAATCTCCACCAACACATTTAGAACACTTGACTACAAGAAGTTCAACCACATGGTAAGGGCAATCAAATTTCCACCAACACATTTAGAACACACGACCACAAAAAGTTCGACCGCTAAGTATTACAAAAGTCGATGCTATTGTCGAGCAACTTATAACCATGAAGTGAAGAACCTTATGATTTATGGTTACCAGTTGATGTTCTTAACATGGATAAAGTGCTTGTTAAAAGTGTTTCCATTAGGAAAGAAAATCAAGATCTTTTTTGTCTTGGTAAATCTCGACCAACTACTCAGACATTGTTTTGTTCAAATCGCCTTTAGAAGCCACATCTCTTAGATATTGCACAATAGGAAGATGATGGTCAAATAATTATGTCACCAAATAGAGCGCCTTGGTTTTCTTGTGTCACACTCATACTTTCTTTTCATGTTAGCTTTGTTTTCCACACACTCCTTGTTAAAAAGGCCTTCTTTTACCTTTCTTATGCAAGTTCAAAGCCTTGTCAATTAGTGGTCTAGTCTTAGACAACTTGCATCACTGTGTGAAAAGCGCGTGGGGGTGGCCTATTTATCTGGACAACCCGTGCAACCTAAATTCTCCTCCAAGCATCATATATAGCCTTCATATACATTTCTTCCATCGTTCTCACTCCAACAATGGCACGCCAACCTGATATTTTTTAGAAAGCCTAAAGACACAAGAGAACAATCTATTAATAATCGAACTAAAAATATTCATGGCTGTGTGAGATACTGTAACAAGGATAACCAACAATTTGAATTTTAATTTGTTGCATTTTTGGCACGATAAAACGAAAAGTAAACATGTTACTGAATTTGAATCATCAAAGCCAAACAAATACTACGTCAACTACATGTGCAAAAACACTATATGAAGTACACTGAAAACTGTACCACCATACACCAATGATAATGTAAAGTATTGCCGCTACAAATCAATGGCATGCTGGAAAACATAATTTCAGATATAGGGACATACCCCTAATGAGATGCGAAACTCTAATGATGATTAAAAAGTATTGAACTATAAATATATAAGAACATATATAAGAACACGCTCCCACTTCGCCACAACCAAATAAAATACACCTTATATCGTTTATGGTCACACGAAAACACTTAGCTTTAACAATAAAAGAAGACTAATATGATGAGCTCTTGTACATTAGAGTTTTCAAAAGCAAAACTAAGGTGTTAAGTGGATATAGTAATACATGGATGAGGAAAATACAAGAAAACGATATACGAGCTTTTCTATGATGCATATTAGGAAAAAGAAAACGTTATCTTGATTTCTCACTTACTTTTCACCCTTATACATGTATGTCCACTCGACATAGAATGCATAGGCCTCAGCTTATTTGGTCATTGAAATCCATGGGAAAACAACTGCTATTTGGCCAAGACCACGGGACATAGATGACATTTATACGGGGAAAAAACAACTAAACATCCACATTATGTGCTATAAATCGTAACATCATAAATCATTGCTATAACTACTGTATCCATTGTCACTATTAGATGTGCTTATTTGGCTCACAATAACATAGCAAAGAAAACATCTGAGGCAACTAAGTCCTAAACCAAACGATGTTGAGGACCGTAAATCCGTAAGTAAAAAACTGTAAGGACAATCGAAAAGCTGCTTGAAGAAAATTATTACTTGCACCTCAAATAATTTGGAAAACCGTAAAAGCAACCAACCTCCTAAGAGCACACCCTTCAAGAGATTATGGGCGATGCGATAAAAGAAAAGAAGTTTACAGCTGCCACTGTCTTTATTAGTGGGCTTTACAGTTGGTAAGGCAAGCCAGTTGCAATCGTATACTTGGCCTAGCAATCCATCCATTTCGCGCTGCAAAAAAACAAACCGATATATCATCAATGCTAAAAAGAACACATGTCAGACCACCTAAAAATCAGGACTTATGACTTCTGTCAAAAAAATCATGTATCAGGTTTTTTCATTTCACGC
>BQNB010138058.1:1751-17761 GCA_026074375.1 Tanacetum coccineum | reverse complement strand
TTCTCCTATGGTTGTTCTTCTTCCCTATTGCTTATCCTATCACCCAAATAATTTTCATGTTATGTGAATTTTTATTATCAAGCAAAATGTCATTTACTTTTTTTATATGAGGTGTTAATTGTTTCGTGAAATGGGGCATAAACTTCTAGAAAAGGAAAGTGAACTAACATTGGTCTTTATTTTAAGGAGTTAGTAGGGGTGAGCGGAAACCGCACCGCAAACCGCAAAACAACAAAAGTCATAAAAAACCGCACCACAAAAACCGCACCACGGCAAAAACCAATGGATTGATTTTACGAAAAAAGGAAACCGCAAAATGCGGTGCGGTTGCGGTTTTACCCGTAAAACCGCACCACAAAATCCGCACCGCACCGCACATTAATTTTACAAAACCTAAAAACGGCACAATGATTATTTAATGTGTGTTATAAGGCTTCAAGTGCATATTATCAATAATAGTCTAAGTGATTTGTGTATTTACATTAAATATATGCATTGTTATAACCGAAAAACCAACATTGTAAACCAAAAACCACAAAAACCCACATTAATTATATAAATCATACATGATGGTGCGGTGCGGTTAAACCCGCAAAAACCGCAAAAAAATCCGCAAAACCGAAACCGCAAAACCGCACGGTTGCGGATGCTCACTTTTTAAAAACCGCAATTACGGATGCGGTGTGTTTTTTGCCAAAATCTACACCGATCCGCACCATGCCCACCCCTAGTTCTTATCATTTCGTTGGTCATACACACTCAAGTTAGATAAAAATCTATTTTTAAATAGGTTGGCATAATCATTTTATAGTTATTTGTACCTAACAAAAATTAAAATTGATATTTCTTACATTTTAATAATGATAATCACTTTTACACTGTGTTCTCAACTCTCTTTTTAAGAAGTAAAGTAATGAAAGTAAGGTAAAAAAAGTGGTAGAAAAAAATAAGCCCTTTCACTTTCATCTCAATAATAGAGTGAAAGATTTTAAAGAAAAAATACATTAACTCTCTTTGCATTCTTCTTTCCTCTTTCTTTTATTCCTTAAAAAAAACTCAAGAACACAAATAATTTTGTTTTCACTCCCTTTCATCTCAAAAGAAATCTTGAGAACAGAGTGTTAGTCTTTTGCCACGAGACCACCTTAGATAGTTTGTATGCCTCGTTTTAAAGACTAGTAAAATTGTCTGATGAAATTTCGATGGTCTACTAATTACATCTCTATAGTAAATACATAAAAGATAAAACTACTCTTATAAAAGGATAAAGCCGAAATCTGAAAAGCTAAAATCACTCGATTAAAAAAATGACCATGCTGGTAAAGGAAGAGAAGATGACAAATCAACAAGACTTAACTAAGATTAAGTTTCTCTAGAAACAAGAATAACATGTGTCGTTTGTTAAGATTATGCTAATCACGTTAATTGATTGTTAAGGACAAGGGGTCAAAGGTGACTAATTATGTCAGTCCATCAACATATATAACTCGAGTGAAATTTTGTCATTGTTTGGTTTATATTTTACTTGTTAACTAAAAAAATACTTTAAAGTTACTAATAAGACAATTCAATTGATAAGGATTTTACAAAATAACAATACATTTATTGTCATTAAGAAGACTAATGGATTTTACCTATGTGACAAAAATAGTTGCATGTGTTCACGTCCCATAAGATACAAATTTTAGTTAACACGTAGTTTATACAAGTGTCTGTAACTTGGTACTCGTAGTGACTAAGGTGTCCTATATTTACCTCGAATAAGATTATAAAGTTATTGTAACACCCCCAAAATTTTGAAAGGTATTAATTTATTATTGTTTTGAAGGCTTCTTAATTAAATTCCACTAGTTTTATAAAACTAGTTAGTCAAAAAGACCATTCATGTAATGCTTCTAATATCAGGGGTTATTCTTGCCAATATATGAAACTTAAATAGATATACATCAGGCATATCACTGGAAGGATCGACACTTCTCTTTTCCCTCCTCCACTTCACGTCACACACATAATCACAAACATAAATTCTAGGGTTTGAATTATATGGGTTTCAAGCAAAATTAAGCTAAGGAAAAGGTTCATTGAAGTCCCAAATCACATATACTTGTGTTCTAATCATCTAATTCGAGGTAAAAATCATATCTTGATCTTAAATTCATGTTTTAGAGTTACCCTCGGATGGGTAATGCATAAATATTGAACTTTATGCCATTTGTGGGGGGGGGTTTTGCTCAATTTTATGAAATTAGGTTAACTTGTGATTTTGGAAAATCATCAAGAACACTTGTAATCTGTGTAAGTGCTTAAATAAGTGATGGGTACCTTGCTAAGATGCTATAACACCAATTAATGGTGTTAAATTTCAGAAAAAACATGTTTATGTAGTTATGTAAGTCGCGAACCAAACACCCCCCTTATGGCTTAGCTTTCTTTTAAGCTTGTTCATGACAAGCTAAATCATGTTCGTAATAAGCCCCATGTAAATTGTATGTTCTTAGGTTATAAGGGTTAGCCGAGGAAGTTTACGGGAGCTCGTATTAGTAGTCAAGCATTTTCAAGGTGAGTAACGTATATAACAATAGAAACAGGACTTTAAGAGTCCGTTAAAGATACCACTTATCTCGTGGTGCTTATGTTTATGTTTTGTAATGTGTAAAGTGTTATACCCGTATTATTCTATTGCTAATTGTAGTATATACTATGAGTAGTGATAACTCATTTGTTGTAAGTTTATTTATGTCGGTTAACCCATGTGGTCAAACAACCAGTTGACCTTATGGTCCAAACAGCTCATGTTGACCCGTGTGGTCAAAACAGTCCATGTTGACCTTATGGTCAAAACAGCTCATGTTGACCCGTGTGGTCAAAACAGTCCATGTTGACCTTATGGTCAAAACAGCTTGTGTTGACCTGTGTGGTCAAAATAGCCCATGTTGACCTTATGGTCAAAACAGCTTATGTTGACCCGTGTGGTCAAAACAGTCCATGTTGACCTTATGGTCAAAACAGTTTATGTTAACCTATATGGTCAAAACAGCTCATGTTGACCCTTGTGGTCAAAACAGTCCATGTTGACCTTATGGTCAAAACAGCTTATGTTGACCTGTGTGGTCAAAACAGCCCATGTTGACCTTATGGTCAAAACAGCTTATGTTGACCCGTGTGGTCAAAACAATCCATGTTGACCTTATGGTCAAAACATCTTATGTTAACCTATATGGTCAAAACAACTCATGTTGACCCGTGTGGTCAAAACAGCCTATGTTGACCCATGTTGGTCAACATCAACCCATAATGACCCAAGAGGTTTTAATTGAATGTTATATGTGTTATCTCACTAAGCTTATGCTTATGATGCTTCATTCATGTTTTCCTATAGGTGAAGCTAGTGGTGTTGCATTGAAGGGTAAGAAGGTCGAGATTTAGCTTTTGGTGGAGCTCGTGGGTATCGAGCTACTTCCCTACCCTCTCTTTTACCAAGAAACGCCCTAGGGTGTTATGCTTTTGTGTATATTAATGTAAACTTAAAATTGTGTCCTAAATAACTAGTTATGTTATGTTAGTAAAAGTTAAAGAGGTGTTTGGCATAGTGCCATAATTACCCACTATGACCCATTTTGCTAAGGTATGGGTTTAATCGGATAGTATGTATCATGTATAACTTTTAGATGTTAATGTATATTATGTTTTTAGGCTAAAACAGATGTTTGGTTATGAATGGGTCAAAATGGAAAGTTTTTCTAAGGTTTATTTTCTGCATAAATCCTACGGATTTTTTTGTATACTGTAGCAGAGTTACTGTAGTAAAAAAAACTTTAGTCAGGGAGTTTCAAGTTGGTATCCGAGCAGCGGTTTAAGGGATCTAGGTATCTATCGTAGATGGGTATTTAGACTTAAACCTAGGCTCTGGGCGACCTATAGAGTTAGACACGTTTCCGCATATGCATGTAGTATCAGTTATAGTCTAGTTCTCTATTTGCTTGTTATGCAATCATGTAGCGTTCATGAACTTAGTATGATATGATAATGATGGCGACTTGGTTATCTGATGGAATTATTACGACGCCTGGCCAATGTGGTAATAATCGCATCATATAACGAGGATCCATCAACATTGTGTTATACTTAACGATTGAACTTGAGTTATAGCATTTATTTTATGTGTGTAAAAGATTATGCATAGTAGATCTAATCATGGATTATGTTTAACTTTCAGCATAGATATGGCTGAAAGCAATCTAGAAGGGGTCGAATGGCCGACTCCAGGTAGATATTCCAGAGAACGATGAACGAGAAGAAACTCCCGAATAGACAGAAACATATGAGCATGAAAACGCTTACATACCTGCTAACATGGCTAAAGAGATTAAAGAAATGATCTCTCAAGAGATAGCTAAGGCACAGGCAGCAGCATTGTCTCACCTTAAGGAATATTTACTAATATTATCTCCTAAACTATAAAAGAAGGATTAATTGCAAACTTCGCGGGACGAGTAAAAGAAGTCACGTATAGTGACTTCTCGGCTTGTGACCCACCATGTAGGTAACCCAAAAACACTTTCACTTCACCATTTGAATAAGAAAAATAAGATAAGAAGATAAGAAGAATTTTAGAGAGAGGTTTGAGAGAGAAAGTTGAGAGAAAATGGAATGGTTAATTCATACAAGTGTGTGTGAGACAAATGAGAACCAACACCCTCTCTATACTTGGAGAGGGGTATTTATACTTGCACCATGAGGCTTACATGCCTATGGGCTTTCTATAGGTCGGGCTCAAGATTACTTGGGTTTACTTGGTCTTTAGGCCATAACACGTGACCGATTAGATTACATAAACGAGCCCGTTTACCCTTTCTAGCCTATTACAACATATAATTAATTAAAGACCGAAGCTTCCTCATTGATTGACCGAGCTTCCTTGTTTGTCTTGTTGTCTCTGCCATCTTGCGATCTTGTGTCTTGACCAACATGCTCATACTTTGCATCTTCATGAAAGCTCTTTAATAATCTTCCCTCAAGATTGGTTTATGAGGAGAGATCTTTAATATCAGAGTTTGCGGAAGTCTTGTCTTTAATCCTTGAACTTTCTTGATTCTTGAATCTTGATGCTTATAGTATATCTTTGTAGCTTGAGCATGTGCATGTGGTAATGAATCCGACTTCAGTTGGAATGGGATACCGTCACCACCGTATAACCTGCAAGTTTACGTTAGTGATAATCAACAGATAATGACTGAGAGTGTCTTGTCCTTTTGTCGAATAAGGTTGCAATAAACCACGGTCCTCGTTATAATTATAAATATGCCTTGTCATAGATAGAATTCATTCTGAATCTTTCTTGACATGGTTTCGCAGCTGACTAGCCGTTCTCGTTACAGAGCGTCTCAAATCAGGACAACACGGTACTAAAAGTGAATCAGATAGTTACTATCTTTCTGATTAAACCGTCAATTCATTTTACTGGAACAAGTTTGATTCACATAGAATCGCACCATCGTTTATTTCTAGTTGACACAAGTTTGATTCATATAGAATCTCGCAAGTCACCTACCAAGAGCTTGTTTGATGTTGGCTCAAGCAGGATTTCCATCTTCACAGTGAATACTTAAGTATCACTCGGATGTTCTGGCAATATCACAAGGATAATGTGTAGGACTCTTGTTAACAACTTGTGAACTTAATGATGTTCAACAAGTGTTTGTCATGGAATGTGTCCTAATGAGAATTATTTTATTGATCTTTTGGCTTTAGACTTGATTAGTGCGCTTTGGTTTTAGTACTCGGAGGCTGGAGCAGACTGCCACCTATTCATATCAACTAACTCGGAGTGAGAAAGTCAATAAAAGTCGTGTGTATCTCTGTGAAAAATGAGACAAGTTTCTGTTGAGAGAAACTCGAATGGCTAGGAAGGGTTGTGCATTGCATCATTGGGTCCATGATGTCGTCTTCAATATCAGAATTCATCTTTTGTGAAAACCGATAGATTATGTATTGACCCGGTTTCTGCCTAAGGTGTAGGGAGGGCTGCTTTATTTTCACCCTTTATCCATACATTTCTTTTTCATTCTTCAACCCCTTCAATGCTTACCAAGACGTCATTACTAACACCTTGTTGTGATTGTTCCAGTGTTAGCTCAATCTTAGTCGGCATTATTCCCTTAAACTCATTCATCTCCAATCATACCTAAGGACTGCTATTTCTAACTATGGAGTGTCCTTGGGTAGATCCCTCCGGTTCTGGTTGGATCATAGGACTAATACCTAACCTAACCACCTTATGACTTCAGAATCGTCATGAATTAAGATGTTGTTGGGTATGAGATCGTAACCATAAAACCTTTTCCGAAGAGTATCAAGCACTTTGAGTCGATTAGATCACTTATTATTTTCAAGATCACATTTTAATTACATTTCTCCCCTTATTTTAAATACTAATTCACTTAGTTTTTGAAATACCTTGTGATTAAAATTTGTCATGAAAATTTTGTGGAGAAAACTTTTATACTTAGCATGAATTATATGGAACATTAACTTGCTCCCCCTCAATTTTACATATGTTTGACACCAAAAAAATGATACCAAGTTGTAAAATGAATATAAAATTGAGGGTTAGCATTGTTGAGCACACAATTTTGAAAGATTATGAATTGTCATTGAAGAATTCTTGAAAAATTATGCTCAACCACTAAATCATCTTATAACATACAATCTATTGAGTAGTCATTATTATTACTGAGTTGTTATTAAGACTTTTTATAATGTTTTGAATACATAAGAATTGTCGTGAGATGATGTATCCAAAATCATTAAAACTTTGTTTTTCGAAAAACCCCCCTCAAACATTGACTCATTTAGAAAATGACACCAATTGTAGAAGAACTGTCTTGTAAAACTATATGAGGGATGGAGTGTTGAACACATAATTTTGAAAGATTTTGAATTGTCATTGAGAAATTCTTGAAAAATTATGTTTAACATTTTGAAAAACCAAATGTTAGAAAACTTTTCTTCTAACTTTAAGGATAAGCGCACTGAAAAGTACACTCTCCTTTGTCGTTCGGGTCCGAGTTGCAATCTAAGAGCAATTACAAGTCATAAAGAAAATTGGAAATGACATGTTTTGAAAACATTTGAAATTCTTGTTCGAACTTCATTTACACGCCCGTGTCGATGTTAATCAACATTTCTAGGTATGTAAATGTTATCGACTCCAAGAGACATGTCGAGAAGATTCTTTTTGTGAAACATTTTCTGATTCTTTTGATTTTGTATTTTGTTTTATAAAAAATATTTACATGTTGACCTCAGCATTGCAATGTGATGGTGGAATAGTAATTCTAACTTTTGGAACCAGCTTTGAACTTGATGGTTCATTGTTGTGGTCGTGAATTCCGAGTTCTGAACAATTATGATTAGAAGTCACTGCTTGTTTATCAGATTAGAATTTCTTGAAGCCCTGGTTTCTGAGATATCAGTCTTTTCAGTAACCAAACTCTGAGTCTTTCCATTTTAGGATTGAAAGATGTACCTACATTTAAGTTAAGTGTACCTGCTCTGACATCAAGAGTTTGTTTGCATTCATATTGGTTAGTGATATCGTCATTTAAACCATTTGTGGGTTCACTATCAACCTTGGTTGTGCTAGAGGTGAATATCTTTCTAGTAGGAACCCACCTAAGACCAACAGTCTTGAAAATTTTACCCGTCGATTTCTACCTAAGACAAGATCTAGGAGTCATTTTTTTCTTGAGCACAACGGAAGTATTTTTGATTGAAAACCTATGTCATTTTGGGATATGTCTTTCTGGTTTCTTTGCAACACTTATTTACTTTACGGGTTTGTTTTTGTTCGTTGTCTTATTGGATGGAACCTTAGCACGTGAGTTGAATTCATTCAGGAATTTTGTTACACAAGAATCATGATTTGCATTAAAGACACATTTCTGACATGTCGAGCAAACAAAATGTTTAGAGTCAGAAAAATTTCTAGAATTCCTAGGGTGTTCTGCTATGGGCACATTCTTTGTCTGACGCAACTACTACTTAGTAGAAAGTTCCAATTCCTAGACATGTTGGTTATTGATCCTAGGTTTTGGGTTGCTACCAATTAGCCCGTGCTTTGTGATCTAGCAAAGTGCTATCACACTAGGTTCTGAATTCCTACTGCTTATCTGTGTGACATTTTTCCTTAGCTTCCTCTAGTAATGGATTATGAACCATGTCAATTTGAGCATACCTAGATGAAGCCAGGTTCAAATCTGAAATAAGTTTTTGCAACAGCGATTCTCTTTCCTTAGGCAAATAATGTGTAGTGACTGGTTTTGACAAATCGTTATTGACATCAACTTGGGTAGGCAAACCGTTGCTTTGAAAATCTAGGTCGTTCAGACTAAAAACGCAGTCGATTTGTCTAAACAACCCATTGGTTTCTACGTGGTTGTAAAGCCAGTTTCCCTAAGATTGACGATTTTTCAAACTTAGTATTCATACTATGTTCCATTTAATTTCCTAACTCATTTTTTAATGCAGCAATGCAAACCCTTTTTCCTGAAGTAAGTCTTGAATTTATCATTATTTTGCATCAAAGAAGTTGGTTGTTCTATGTTCTTAGCTCTCGTTGTCTTGATAAATCAAACATTTCATTTGTAATGCCTTTTTAAAGTCTCTTTTCCTTGATTATTTAGCCCACTTTTTTTGTTCAATTCGATGTTTATTGTTTCAATTACATCCATGTCATGTTTAACATTGGCTTCATTACTTTTTACTTTTGCAAATTGACCATGTTGCCTTCTTTTAAAGCTTGATTTTTGATATTTGAAGTTCAAGATTAACACAAAGTGCATCCCATATCTTAAAAAATCTTTTTGAAATTGGGCCAACTGCTTTTTTTAAGACAAAATATTTTCAAATTTAGAGATTGATATAGTGTTCCGTTATATATTATCAGTTCACTAAGCAGGCAAAGACAACATTTGTCATGACATTGTCAGCATTCTGGTCAACCTCTCCTTTATTATTGAATTCAGGTTGCTCAATATGCTGTTGTCTAGTAGCAAAGATATTGATTTCAGCAGTTGTTTGTACCTCAGCCATTGGCTTTTCATTATATATATGTCTAATATCTGCATCATCAGCATGTGCATCATTCCCTGATCTGCTACTTATATCTTGCTCTTTTAATGCTGTCCCACTGCTTTTTGTATCAACCAAGCTAGCATCCAATGCTTTACTCGAATCAACCTTATCCTCTGTTGTCTGCATTAGTCTTTCATTCACCCAGTTGTTATACACTTTTTTATGCTTTGCTCTTTCATCAATTGATTTCTTAACATAATTCCCATGTGTTGATCAGGTATGTCCATGGAATTCTGGAAATCGCAAGTTTTGAGTGATTGAAAAGTAGTTGCGTGTCATTACAACATATTCATCATCCATATACATCCGTGACTTGATGAACATCTGAAACCGTGTCTCGACTACTTTAAAAGAATCCATGGATCCAATCTCTTGAAATTCTTCTTTGTCAAGTTCTTTTTTCTATTTTGGACTAGTTCCAGGAACCTTGTGTGCCTTGTAAAGTCTCTATATCTTGACCAAAGAGTGTCACAAATGCACGTTTGAATCTAGACTCGGTTCGAGTTCCTTGAAAGTCTCTATTCCTTGTCGAAAAGATACCATTCAACTCTTTTTTACTCTGTCTTGAATTTGTTGCATTTGTTGTTCTTCCGAATTCAAACACGAAGATAAAGTATCTTTCGTTTCCATTTTACTAAAAATTATGAAGTGAAAATGATTGTAAGATCTTAAGTAGATGTGTTGTGATTGAAGTTGTGGTAAAACGAAAGCAATAAACGTTCACGGGATTTTACAAGTCTATGATTAAAACCGAGAAAAGAGTTGTGTCTTTCGCGGGATTTTACAAAATCAATAGAAAACCGTGAATGTTAATTGATTTAGATTAAGGTTTCTTTGTTGTGAATTGAATGTCTTGAAAGTTAAAAATTCGAAACTGACTTATTTCGCTTGAAAGTGTGCATATTTCGCTTGGCTTTTGAAATTACGTATTTCGCTCAGGAGAGAATTATACATTTCGCTTGTAAGAAAATGCATATTTCGCTTAATTAGAAAATTGTACATTTCGCTTAATCAATACATATTTCGCTTGAAAAATGAAATGCATGTTTCGCTTGGTCTATTGCATATTTCGCTTGATTTCAACACTGCATGTTTCGCTTCGAATTTAACATATTCCTCTTGAACTTAGTCTTGCATGTTTCGTTTGATAAACATATTCCGCTTGAGTTAAAAAATTTGGCAGAGTTTCTTTTTACTAAATTGTAATATTTTGCTTCAAACTTGAACCTGCATATTTCGCTTATAACTTAAACATATTTCGCTTCAATAATAACCTGCATATTTCGCTTAAGCCTAAACTTACATATTCCGCTCGAGGTTATTTTCGGGTGAGGACCACTTAAACTAGAAAACAAAATGTCCTTGTCTTTGTAGGCTAAAATTGTGGATCTTGGTCTCCTCTTGTTTGACCGGTTATGACCACAAAAAGGATAAGCTAATCACAAATAAGCTTGAAAATAAGCTCTAAATAAGCTCGAAAATCTTGAAAAATAAAAAACGAAGCAACTAGTTTAGTGACAATAGAAGATGTAGACCAAGTATAGCAAGGTGTAAACAAGCAAAACAAATCAATAAGCCCAAAATATTTTGAGCCGTGAGCTTATTTTGAAAATATGCCACGAAATTTTGAGCTTATTACGAAAAATGAAACACAAGAAGGTGTAGATCAAGTAAAGCAAGAAGTGAATGAACAAAACAAACCAATAAGCCCCAAAAAAATTTTGACGTGAGCTTATATTGCAAAATAAGCCATGAAAATTTTGATTTAGAGCTTATTAAACCACAAAACAACCACGATCTACCCGAGGCTCTTGATACCAAATGTTAGAATCCAAATAATCACTTCCACTTCATAATGATGAACAAGAAAATAAGATTGGAGATGAGAAGAATTATAGAGAGAGAAACTAGAAAGAGAAACTAGGGAGAGAATAAAAATGGAGGTTGATTTACTTGCACAAACACAAATAAGACCAACAACCCTCTCTCCACACATGGAGAGGGGTTTATATACCCTAGATGGGTCGGCCTTAAAAGGCTTAGTGGGCCGAGGGTTTGAAATGGGTTGGGCTCGAGTTTACTTGGGCTTTCGCCCGATACACGTGACCAGTTAGCTTACATATAAGAGCCCGTTTACCCACTCTAGCCTATTATAACGTTACGTATTCAAATGACCGAGTCTTAATATAATTAATGAATGAACTTCTTGTTCGACTCAATATTTTTGAGGCTAACAAAATGGTTAAACATTTTAACAATAAGCTTCCCCTGAAACCCATATGTTAACCATTTCTTGAATTTTTAATTCTGTAAGCTCCATGTAATGATCATTGGTGAAGAAAATTAAGTATTACCAATTTGATGCTGAAGTAGAACAACCCAAACTTGTATCTTATATCTTGTACTATCCACGTGATGTCAAACTCATACCAAGACCAAAGTATAAGTAGATCGCAACCTCTTGACAAAATCCACATCTTCTATGAGACACTGAGCACAACAACGTAACTTCTTATAGTGATAGCAAATGTGAGCATTGAGCACCATAAGTTTGTAGATCACATACCTTTGCTAGATTTATCAAGTCTTCGTCACATCGTTTCTAAGCAAGAACAAGTTACCTCTTGCTAAAAGGTATGATAAAACACAAACCTGTGAAACTCCACTTCAACTCCAAATAAGTGATAAATAATCCTCTTCGTAATCAATTAAACCAATAAAATATGAGCCTTTAAATCTGTTAAGAGCATGTAAACTGTATCCAATAACAATCTGTTAGCTTCCCCTTAAACGAAGCATCCTGTTCAATCCAAGATCCAAACCATGTGTGTGTCATCCGATATCTGCTAAAACTGGCAATACAAACTCTCTATGCCAGCAGTACAAAGTATGAAAGAACAGTACAAACCCTTTTAACATACTACTGTTGTAAACAACCAAGCTGGCAGTCGTAACAAGTAACAAGTAGCATTAACATCTCATACTTGGCAACTTTTAACACCCCAAACGAGCAATATAAACATTTAAAAGGAGTAGTACTAAAAATTTAACAAGCAGTACTAATTTACTCCTCCCCCTATGCTTAGCAACGCTTTATCTGTCACAAAACTGTCACTAATTCATCGCTAATATGCATTCTCCTTCCTCCCATACTATTTAGCGACACTTTATCTGTTACTAAACTGTCGCTAATCTGTCACTTTGGCAGCAGTAGTAACAAGAAAACATGGCAGTACAAATGGTAAAGAAGCAATACTAATCTTTTCTTGTAGCAGTATTAACCATATACCAAGCAGTACTAAGTCTGAACATGTTGGCAGTAATAATATGAACCAGCTTCCAATAGGCTTCCAAATACCAATCCACTATCTAACTAAAAAGCCCAATTATACGCATCTGCTGTACACAAACCAATTAGCAGTATCAATACACGAGCAGCACTAATCATTTCCTTTGGCAGCACTAACACTTCATTGGTAGTAGTAAATATATACGAAGCAGTACTAATGTATTCATAGGCAGCACTAAAAGCACAAGCAGCACTAAGAAGTTATTCATGGAATAAATATAATCCCTAAGACTTAGGGTTTTCTTCTCTTAACAGATTCATTCCCACACCACATATCATAAACCAAACCCATGTGATAACTTCCATATACGATCTTTCACCATTGCTGCTAACAACCCCGACTAGTAAACCTACAGATCACATTAAACATAGCAATACCTGCTGTTTCTTCGTTACTTCTATAAGTGAATACCAAAGCAGCATCACGATTAAAAACCAAACAAAATCTTCTCATTAGGGTTTCATCTCCATAGCCAACCACGAACCCATCAGATCCTACTTGTTGAGTGTCGACCAGCTGCTATAACATGTTTTTCACAAAAACCTGACTGCCAAATATTTTTTATTATTATTACCTGCTGCTCCTTCTAAGAACCATGGCAATAGTTTAAAGGATGATCGTTTAAACCATGGCAAACTTGCAATATGTAATCTTCTGGCTGCGGTTTGTTCTTGAGAAAAAGACCTTATGACTTATGAAAATAGAACGTTGTTGTGATTTTAAGTATCAATAAGCCTTTTCTTTGACGCCTCACTAAATTAAGGTTTTGGAAAAAACCCTAATGTCACCGAATTTGCTTATTACTGAAAACCAGAAAATCAACACAAAAACCTTGATATCCTAGATAGAGAGCCCCGTGGCTCTGATACCAATTGTGAAGTCTAAAGAATCATTGTAAGCTCAGATTGTTTAGATCTTTATCTAGGATTAATAACATTGACCATAGAATAATGCATAGCGGAAATAGCATAATGAACAAAGTTATTTCAACAAGGTTTTTCATTCATATTATTCACTATTCGCCCCAATTATAGATGATCAATTTTAAAACGATAACTCTAACTAGTAACAGGATCAATGACACATAGACCTTGGGGCTACACAACAAACTCTAGGCGTCTAATATAGACCATACGTCTAGATACATACACACACTTATTCTGGTGTTTACATCTTAATTCTCTACTAAACCTACACGCCTGGTCCTCCTTTTAATATAAAAGTCCAGGTTGTACCAAAATGATAAGAATTAGAAAAAAAATAAATCATTTATAAACCTTAATCAATATCTTCTAAATCTTTATCAGAATAAGGAGATCTTTCTAGATTCTTCAAAATCTGCCATCATTTGAAGAATTCCAACTTTGCATTTAAGTCCTTTTGTTTCATTCTTTTATTCACTTGACTATATCAAATCAAAATCCCAACAATCCTCTCTATTTGATATTGAAAAAAACAAAACAAAGTAATGTACGAACGTTCATTATAAGCCAAAGCTTCCCTTGAAGTTGAGATGTAATCAACTCCTAAATGAAACAAAAACTTTTTCAATTCTAGACTTCCTTTGTTAACATGCACACCAAGGGATCTATACATTCAACCTGTTAATATTTCTTTTGGAGGATGAACCCTGTACATAAAAAAATAGGAAATTAGTTTCCATTTGGGGACCCAAGCCATCCTGACTTGGATCTATCCTCGTGCATCAACATAATTATGTTTCTTTAGAGTAATTGATGCACTATTAAGTTTGGTAGGTCTCTAAACCTAACATGCTGAGGCCTTAACAACATTAACCTGATTTTCCCTTACAACGTTAACTACTGCTGAATTTGGCCTAGCAGTATTAACTGCTTTTGGCCTAGCAGTATAAAATTTCCTTACAGTATTAACTTTTTGGCTAGAATTTTTGTTAGTTAATGCTGTTCTTATTTGATAGGGCCTCTTTATAGTTGATTGTGCTGATTTAGAAAATGTGACATTGGTCTAGCACTATAAACTGTAGTTTTGGGATGAGCAATATTAACATGCCTAGCAGTATTAAGTGATCTTAGGCCAGTTTTCATTAAAACTGCTCTTGGAACCATGTTCCTGTGAGCACTAGGGTGAGCCTTTTTAGCAGAATAATTGTAATTCACCCTTGTATAATTATTCCCAGATACCACCCTTTCCCTTTGATGGTAATTGCAGTTAGCCTGCACATGGTCAAAACTTCCACAGACAAAACAAGCTTTATTGTACATCACAAAGTCACTTCCTAGCTGTTGGGACTTCTGATTATTCCAGTTTCTTTGATTTCCCCTAGGACCTTGTGACCTGTACATTTCAGCATACTTAACTGGTTTTTCTTGTTGTTTAGGTCTAACAAATTCTATCTTAGCAACAGTAGGAAAAATAGTTTTCTTCTCTAACTTATCATTTGACACCAACTCCTCAACCAATGGGGCATCAGGAGATTCCCTAACCTCATTAGAAATATCTTCACTAACACTCTTACTAGTCTTAGGTCCATAGCCTTCAAACTTAGGCTGTTGGAACTCCTCTAGACTAGAGTAGGACAAATCAAGATTTGGGGGTGAAAATAACCCTGTAGGGGGAGGTGGAACAACATTATAGCTTACAAACCCTACACCCTTTCTACTTTTATCAGTTATCTGACTCCCTATTAATTTGTCTAGACTCTTAGAAGCATTATCAAAATTTTCAATTTTAAGTTGATTGCTTTCTTTTTCTTGCTTAAGCTTTTCTAACTCACTTTTAAGCATACTAATTTCTGAGTCTTTATATGAGATATCTCTTTTAAGAACAGCAAGTTGCTCACAAAAAATAACCTCATTCTTTTTGTAAAAGATAAGCTGCTCTTCTACAGATGATAACCCTTTTTTATAAGTAGCTAAATTGAACTCAAATTTGTTAAACTCTATTCTTAAATCATCAAGTTGAGTTTTAAGAGTTTCAAAGCTTTTTAGACAGGTTTTTGAACAAGTTTTGTCATTATGTACCTCAAAGTTTGAAAAAGCCATAAGAGCCATGTTTGTAGGGACTTCATTATCTGCCATATAGCTCCAATCAAAACCAGCTCTATCAATAGCCACCATTGCTTTGGAATAAGTTTCTTCCACATTTATAGTCCTTCTAGAGCTGTCTTGATTCCTCTTTCTGCTATCTGGGTTCCTAGGTCCTCTGCATTCCCTTGCAAAGTATCCTATCTTGTGACAGTTGAAACATTCCACCTTGGACTTGTCATATCCAACTGTGTCACTCCCATTGTTAGTGATCTTTCTACCAGTTTTTTGAAAAAACCTTCTTGTCCTTATGCTCAACAATGCTAATTGCCACTTCAAATCCATCTCTTCTATGTCGTCTTCATGGATTTGTTCAAGGTCCTCATATACAAGTTGAGACCCATTATGTTTGGTTGAATGGCCAAAAATGCATACTAACTTGAGTACTAGCAGTGCTAACATGAGTGCTAGTAGGGCTAATTTGAGTGTTAACAGTACTAACTCCATAAGCAGTATTAAC